>VSMD01069991.1:18901-31717 GCA_008750895.1 Mirza zaza | reverse complement strand
TTAATAAGGAGGGGTGTTTGTTTCATAACTCAGAACCAAAACTGTAATTATTCACATAAACGGTCGTATCTGTGTGGGGGAGGCCTTCGGGCTGATGTTTTTCATTCCTCAGTGACCAGGGGATTAATTGAGGTGCCACCGCTGAAAGAAGGCCCAATAAATCTCTTCCTAATGAACTCGCGCTTCAGAGCTTAACTCTGAAGTCACTGAATCTTGTAGCCAAAGTGCGTTTTCGCTTTGTGTGGTGCGGGGACGCGGCTCTGTCAGCCGTGTGCTTCTGCCCCACGGATCGCGTTGGCAACAGCTGTGTGTGGAGGAGGCGGTGTGGAGTGTGCTGTTGGGAGTCACTCGAGGACACGGAGAGACCTCGGCCACCTCTCCGAGTCCTTCCTCAGCTGGCCCCTCCGAGCGTCACCCTGCACCCGTCCCTGCCGCTTCTCTTTGGAGGCTTTAGCGTTGGAACTGGAATCGGCAGTGAACTTTAGAATTGTGCTGTCCATTGAGAAAGTAACTCGGTATATGGGCAAACTGTTCTCAGACTAATTGTTCTTTAATTCCAGTTCTTTGAGGTGACCCACCACCCACCGAAACGGCCGTCTTTCATTCTAAGACCCACACGTAGAGGCTGCTCCCTGCAGTCCTCTGTGCTCCTGGTCCTGTTGTCCTCGGTCATGTTGTTCCCCCCAGGGACACCCGCTCCCTCAGGGCTGTAGCCCACTGCGGGCTTGCTGGGCGGGGAGCGTCCTTTCAGCAGCACCCTTGGAGGTGTGGAGCCGAGCAGGTTTCTTCCCTGGTGGGACGCCGACCACCTCTGCCTTTAGCTTTCCTCTGAGCCTCTCGGATTCCGGCTCCTGGTGTCGGCTTAAGCCGTGCATTGGGCCCCAGTTCACCAGTCAGCTAACTCTGTTCCTAGAAGCAAAGCAAAGCGAAGAGGTGGTGGTTACCTGTCAACCCAGGGGAGAGGGTCCATTAGGTGCACAGGCAGAGCTTCTCCACCTGGGACCGTGGTGTGCGTGGGTGCGGTGGGCTCCCCCGGGTGTGTTCCCGTCTTTCTTCATCTTCTGCTTCAGGCAGAGCCCAGGTGGCTGGTTCAGCAGCCCCAGCTCACCCCTGTCCTTGGTGTGTGTTCTGGAAACGGTGGGCGGTTGTCTCCGAGTGGGTCTGGGACTGTTGGGGGCTGCCCACAGATGTCACCATGCAGTTATTCCAGTGTCACCTTGGCATGGCCAAGGCTAGTCAAGTGTGGCCACTGTCACTTGGAAAAGGACATTTCTGAAACTTGAAGATTAATGATGCGATGATTTGGCATTCTGATCACTGAGAAAAATAATACCAGTGGTGGTGGTGGTGAGTTTTAGTTAACCAGGGTGTTTTGTGCTTGTCCACTTGAATTTGTGGTTTTCCGTTTTATCTCCTCTAAATAGCCGTTTAGTTGCGATACAGTGAGATTTTAAAATGGAAGTAAGAACAGAAGCCTATTCTACTTTGGTGGTTGTGTGCATGTTGCTGTTAGTGTTTTTTCATGTCCTTTCAAACCTGAAATGTTATTAGAACAGATTTTCATTGGTTTAATTAAAATTTTTCTTTTTAATGATTTTTTTTCCTCACCATAATTGGTTGGAACTCTGGTCTCTATGGTTGTTCCCAGGACTTTGTTTGGTTTTTTTTGAGTCAGGGTCTTGCTCTGTCACTCAGGCTGAAGTGCAGTGGTGCAATTACAGCTCACTTCAGCCTCAACTCCTGGGTTCAAGTGATCTTCCTGCCTCAGCCTCCCAAGTAACTGAGGCCACCACACCCAGCTAATTTAAACCTGGCTAATTTTTTATTTTTATTTTTGCTAGAAACGGGGCCTCACTATGTTGCACAGGCTGGTCTCAAAGTCCCAGCTTCGAGGGACCTTCTCACCTTGTGGGATCACAGGTGTGAACTACTGTGCCCCGCCTCCAGGACTTTATATTAAAGCAGTTTTTTATAGTGGGACTCATATAATGTTGGCTTACACTGAAGAAGAAGTTTAGGAGTTTAGGTTCTTATCTATGTTATCCGAAGAGAATACATTATTTCATACTTATCATTCCTTGTTCCAAGGGCAGTGCAGGAGTGGGGGATGGAAAACCTGGAGGGTAAGAAACTGTGCAGGAACGGCAAACACCGTTCCTGCCCCGCGCTCTGCCACGGAGCTGTGGAAGTGTGGTTGTTGATGAACGAGACTTGTGGTACACCGGTGCACACTGGCACCCAGTGGTGTTGGTTTGCCCTCTGACTCACCAACGTGTCTTCTGAAAATTAGTGCTTCTGTTTTTGTACCTTTGGCAGCTTTTATAATAAATGCATGTTCAAGAGTTAAATATAACAATTTTCAGTAAATTAAATGTACTTCACACACGCAGTTGGGCCTTACTTATGCATACAGAGTTGCAGTGATTTTTGATAAAGGGAAGGCTTGCTCTGTCCTGCAAACACCCTTCCGGATTAATCTCCTCTAAAATACGTCTTTGGTGTATCGTTTGTAGTAGCTTAAGCAGCAACAACTGTGCTTGTTTAAGCAAAACTCTTCCTACGGGCTTTGCTTCGTGTGCTGCGGCTTGCAAGGCAGAGATCCATCACTGTCACAGTCCCACCTCCCCCGCTGTGGCGAGCGGCGGTGCTTAGCGGTAACTAAGACCCGACCCAGGGGAAGACCCTTGGCGGTCGGGCCACTGCCTCTGGCAATGCTAAGCCGATGGCGTCTGTGGCCCACGGTCCCTGCGACTCGGGCCGGTGCTGTTGTCTCGTGGGTCTGTGCTCCCAGGGGCCGCTGTGGGAACTGGCTGGGAGGTCCCGCCGGCATTGGTTGCCGTAAATCCTCGAAATTAGCGGAGGCCACTGCTCTGAGAACGTGTGGCCACGTAGACCCCTGACCTTCCTTCTTCCTGTGGTGCAGCCTCCGCCTGCTGCCGTGTGCACGTGACGCCAACAGACTCGGGGACACGTGTGTGTCCTGTTGGTCGTGCGTTGTCAGTAGTCATGGAACGTGGGTCATCCGTGATCACACAGGGCGTTTGGGGCGACTCACGCAGGCAGGTTTTCACGGAACATGACAGTCCCACGGGGAACATTTCGAAGCAAGGGCTCCAGCAAAGAGAATTCCAGAATTCCCTCCACGCACCTGAACTCCTGGCTAATGGGAACTCACCGCAAAGACTTTGAGCAGTGATGTCATCATTATGTAATTCTGTAAAAGGTCATTGTGATCATTCGTTTGCCGCAGGCTGCCGCTGAGCCTGTGAGCGGTCCTGAGCCTGGGGTAACGGTGTGCACGGTGTGTTCTTGTTTCTCCTCTGCCCCTCGGCCTGACCCCTCAGGGAGCGTCTACACTATTGTGTGGTTTGGAGTTTGCCTTTAGTGCCGAGTGGACGTCCAATAAATAGGTCACGTTTTAAAATCCATTTTCCTTTTGATGGACTTTTTTCTTTTTCATTTTTCAGTGTTTGGCCGTTACGAATACAGTCTCTCTAACCATTCTCGTGTAATTCTTTTTACGGGCACATGTTTTCATTCCTCCCGGACTGACACCTGGGAGCGGAATTGCTGGGCTGTTGAGCAGGTGCAAGTTCTTCCCTACAGGGACCTGTAGGCTCTTGCCCAGAGTGGTCGTCCGACTCCACCAGGGACACGTGGGCCCGTCGCCGCTCCGTGTTCTTGCAGGGCTGCCGTCAGCCCATTTGGTTTCCGCCTGTCTAGTGAGTTCGCAGCGGAATCACACTGAGGTTTCAATTTCCATTTCCGACTATCTGTCTTGCTCCCTGTGCCCTGTTCTTGACAGAAGGGCTGTGGGCTCAGGTTGGGGCTTGAAACCTACTTCTCCATCACTACTTGGAGGACCTTGAGCAAATTGCTTGGTTTCGGCCTCAGTTTCCTCATCTGCGAGGTGTAGACAGTCACCGTACCCATCCCAAGGACTAGCTGTGGGAAGTGCCGACTAGCACTGGCGCTCAGATGTCCGTGCTATCACCGCAGTTGCTCCCAAGTGCAGACCGTGGTCCTGTCCTGCATGTTTGCTGTGGTGCCCAGCGTGGCCCCATCCTCCACTCCTGTGGATGGAGGCGTGGGCGAGGGGCTGAGCTGCGGGGAAGTGGGTCCGTTTCAAGAGGGTCCCGGGCCCTGGCCGGAGAGGGGTCTGCTCAGGTGTGGGGGCTGGAGCACAGCTGCTGTTCACTTGAATATTCCCAAGTCCTGCTCCTTCTTCAGCTCGTCACAATCCAATTCTTCATTTCAAAGGTGGAGGAGCCACGTTAATTCAACAGAAAACAGCAACGGCCACGGTCGTGCCAGGAGGGTCTGACTGCGTTTGACTCGGTGGCGGCTGCTGCATTTCCCTCAGAAGAGACTAAGCAAGGGAGCCGTTGGTGGCCGTGTGTGTGACACAAACGGCCTCAGCCTTGGGCCACCAGTTTACTAAAAAGAAATAATTTTTTCTTGCAATCCATATAACTTTACTTGCTGAAGATAAATGTCTTTTAAGAACGTGCTGGGCAATGCTATGACATTAATGTTATTCGTACTCAGCTGGAATAGAAACGTCTTCCACCTTTTAGCAAAAGCAAGAGCAAATCACGGCACAAATTCCCGGAGTCGTCTTCCTAGAGGACAGGCTGGGCCTCAAGGTCAAGTCATCCGTTTGCCGTTCCGTTTCCATAATGCGATTCTGCCCCGTGCGTGCGTAGCGGTGGAGGCACGTTCGCTGTCATGTTAGTTTCGTAAATGTCTGTGTTAATGGCCCTGTATGGACGGAGCCACCCTCAGTCCTATTGACGGTGCGGTTGTTGGCACAGTGTCTTCTGCGTGACACACCTGCTCTGAGGTGCCACTGGCCGAGCTCTTTGCTGTTCTGCTCCCGCCAGGCCCCGGGCCGTGGCAGCCCCCCGTCATGGCTCCATCTGGCTTCAGCTTTGGTTTTCTCGAGGGCTGTCCAGAGTGGCCACGATGTCCCCGAGCCACAGAGGGGACAAACAGAGCTGTCAGGTCAGGGGATTTTGCAAACACCGGGGGTGGCATCAGCTGGTGTGGCAGCTGGGGGCCTGGGGATGCGCAGGGCAGCAGACCTAGGGAACTCCACATGCCACAGCTGCCGCCTTTTGGTTGGCTTGCTTAATAATTTTTTTTTTCTGCACTTAAAAATAATGCAAGCTGTGTAAAAACAGAGGTAAACACCAAGCGGAGATGTCAGGGAGCTGGCTGAGAGGAAGAATGGCAGGTGGGAGGCGAGTGAGACTCACGGACCCTGTGGGTGTCTGGGTGGGAGGTGCAGGTAACTTTGCTCTGCAGCGGGGGCTTCCCTACCCAGGTGCTGCCTGGGGCTGGGCCCGGTGTTGCCGCGGCTGCCCTGGCGTCAGGGTGCAAACTCACAATGGTTGTAACTCCTTGTCTTTGTCTTTTAGAGAATTGTATTTGTATGGTCTTAGACCTCTTTTTCAATAAATATATCATAAGCATTTCATTTTACCTGCTTTAAAGGTACAATCTCTAATTTTCACACGATATTCCATCATGTTGTGTTATTTAACTATTTGCCTGTCTTTGGGAACTCCTTTGTTTTTCAGTGTTTGCTGTTTAAATAAACAAGCGCGTCTTTGCAAATGAACGGTCATCTGCGTGTGTTATTTCCTTAGAATGAATCCCTGGAAGTGGAAGTTCTAGGTCAGTTGTTTTACACCTTTTTGAGAGCTGCCAAGTTTTCCTCCAGAGAGCTCGGGCTGGACGCTCCGTGAACACACGTGGGAGGTGCCCATTCGCCCCATGTATGCCAGTGTGGAATTTCCCTATGGAAGAATGTTTATTGTATAGGAAAATATGCATTCTCGTTTTGGGTTTTGATACTTATACTGTGAGTGAGTTTATTTTTCTTTCATGAGTTTGGTTGGTAAAATTGTTACAAACATGCATCTCATTTATCAAATTCTTATATTTAATAAAATATTGAAGATTAAATCTGAAGATTTAATTTCATAAGTGAAATTAATCTTTTCCTTTGATTTCCTTATTCTAAGATCTGATAACTATTCACCTAAATTTTTTCTACCTTTTTATAAAGGTTTTATTTTAAGATGTTTGAGCTATCAGAGATCTGTTTTGCTCTCCGGGTTAAACCGAGAATGTATTTATCCTCATAACGCGTCCTGAGTTTGCACTTCTGTTTCCTCCCTGTGGAGTTTGTCACATCTCTTGTCACCGCTATTCCTGGTACTCGAAGATTTCTTCCTGCGACTGTGATGAGAGTATTTTCCCCAGTATTTATTCTAAGTGGTAGTTGGTAGTACATTTTTTACTTTTGTCTTACAATTGACTGCTTTACCAAAACCCTTCCATTTTGATAGTTGATTTGATTCTGTAGAAATAGAAAACAATTGCATATAATGAGCTTTTAAAACTCATTAATTCTATGTGATATTTAGTAAACTTTTTGAGTCTTTAGACTATAGTCTTGGGAGCTCTCCTGTGTCAGGCCTTTGGCTGCCTCTCTCCTTGTGTTCTGGCTCCCGCCCCCCAAACCCCACCTTTGCAAAAGGCCATCAGCCCCGCCCTGTCTCCACATTCAGCTGTCCCCGCCTGTGCGATCTTCTCCCATTTCTCATCACTTTGTTCTCACCGTCTGCAGTATAGACAGTGCTGTTTTTAAAGTTTGGCTTCCCTGTTACGGGTTTGATTTGTTGCAGGGACGACTTTGTTCCGAATTTTCAATCCAGACTTTCCTCTCTGGGCTGCCTCTCTCGACACTGTCTTCTCAGCGAACAGCCCCCTTGCTATCTGCCGGGTACATCTAGACCGTCGCACTGTTGTCCCGTTTTCTGTGGTTGCTGTGTTCTTAAATTTTATCGAGAACGCAAATCAGATGCTTTTTAGAATTTGCATGGGTTTCCAATAGTAACTAATTTTTTTCTGTACCTTTGTGTAGTTTGCCTTTTTAACAATGTCATAGAATTATTTTACAGCGCTCACGTTGCATTTGCGTTTTGCTGTTTCAGTGTGTTGGTGTTTGTTTACAACCACTGTTTCTCTGTGTGTAGGGGAGGGTGTATCCAGGCCCGGGACCTACCAACTGTGGAGTGAGTGTATGCCGCCCGGCCCTTCATTTCTCTGCCAGACGTTGGAGGGCCTGGTGCTGGCTTATCTTCAAGTGGCCCTCAGGGATGGGGTCCTGCTCTGGCCACCTGGCCCCAGCTGTGTGTCTGGCAGTCTGTTGCTGGACACTCTGGGTCGTCACGTAGCTGTTCCCAGGCCACAATCAAGTGCGAGAAGCTCCCAACACACCCTCGTGCTGCAGAGTCGCCGTCCTGAGGTGCAGTTCCCGTGTGAACACGGGGTTGAGGGGCCCTGACGGCCTGAGGGGTGGGTGAGCATATCCCTCCTCCCCACTCGTCCCGCCCAGGCACTCCTGCGTGTGGGTCCTGGACGTCGTTCTCAACACGCAGACCCTGGCTCCTTCCCGGGCGTCGGGCTTGTCCTTTCTTCTAATTCCTGTTGGGCAGACGGGTCAGAACCGGCACCTTCGTGTGGACTGAACCTAAAGCCCACACAGGACTTTGTGAGGGTCTGGCTGTTGTCTGACAACCACTTACAGACACCTGCTTCATCTACCTGGTAAGAGTCACAAAATTACCAGCCAGGGAGTGATACTGGTAGGAATAAGAATTTTTTTTTTTTTTTAAATCAAGAAAGTTTGGGATTTAACTGGTTTCTAAGAAAATTTAAGATTTACTTATTTGAAGCAGCAGCCAAGGGGGCCACAGGCAAGAAACCGCTGCTGAGGTCACAGGCGAGGGGTGTGTCTGGAGGTTCATGGGTGCGGGGTACGTCCACCGTGGCCACAGGCCTGGCTTTGGCCTCTGCACGTGGTGGGGGTCTTGCCGGAGCCAGAGCCTCTCGGGCCATGAGCGCCTGTCCTGTTAGGGTTGTGGGATTACAGGAAAAAGTCTGTGGCTTAGACAAGGAGTGATTTGACCTTAAAACGTCATTGGTTGGGTTTACATTAAAACACTCATCAACGACTCTGGTGTTTGCCAGGTACTGCCCACTTCTCGGACTCCTTTAATAATCTCTCTGCTTTGGGAGACTCGCAGAGGCAGAGGTCAGACTCAGGAGTTTCACGTCTGGATGTGAGAATAGAGCCCAGGGTAAGGGTCAGGTGATCAGATGCCGTTTGTTGTGGCTGAACCTGAGTGTTCCAGAGAAATTGTTCCTGCAGTCGGCCAGTTGGAAGGTGAACCCACCGTGCCCGTGTTGCGCTCAGTGGGGTCTCCGAGCCTCCAGGGGGGTCCCAGGTGACAGACGGGGGCTATTACTCTTCCCGTTCTGACACCCGTGGAAGTGTTCCAGAGGCTATTTCTCATTCTTGGAGATAAGATTCAACTGTAAGAGAGCTTATCTCACACCTCGTGGAGCCGTGTCCACCGGATGGAGCGCCCGTCAAACCACAAACCCATTCTCTCACCTTCTCGAAACCCGTGGGGAGCTACGCAGGCGGCTGACGCTGGCGCCCAGGGCGTGGCAGACCCAAGGGCATGGTGCACACGTGGCCGACGACTGTGGTCCCAGCTGACGCCTCCGTCCCCCGCACTCCTGCTCCTTCCTGCCCTTCCTCACCTTGGTGTACCTGAGCGTCACAGGACCGAGCCGGGGGAACGTCACCTGGTGCAGCTGCGTTACCTGCAGGTGGAAACATGGGTGAAGTGCCAGGACTCAGCTGCAGCCACACGGGAAGTTGCGTGCTCCAGAGCAGCAGGGCTGGTGGGTGGGCCAGGAGTCAGAGCCGTGGGCTCCCTGCAGCCGAGGCCTGAGCCGTGAATTTCCCCTCATCCCAGCAGAACTAGCCCCTCGGTAACATGCCTAGGACGCTTCTGACAGGAGGTTGGCTCTTTTTTACCACAAACCCCTAAGCTGACTCTTGGCCCCTCGAGAGGGGACAGCTGCCCAGCCACGGTGGGCTTTGGGCGGCAGAGACGCCTACGGGAATTCAGTGAGGGGCCTTTCCACTGGCATTCTCTCTGCTTCCTTGCGATGTTCTCAGGCATTTCCAAGGCTTATTTCCATCCAAACACCCTGGAAACAGAACCAGTTAAATGACAGCAGCTTTGGATCTCTGGAAACTGGAGGCAGAGGCAGAAATTCAGGAACAAGGACCCTGGCCGTGAATGGCAACTGATTTTGGAGAGAAAGTATCTTCAAGATGCATCCAGCGGGCGTGCGGGGGAGCCCGAGGGGTCTCGGGCAGCCACAGCGCGCGTTCAGGGAGCAGGGAGAGCAGGGGGCTCGTGCGAGGGTTGCCATGGCAACTCCTCATTATCTCCCGGTCGCAGGGAGAACTGTGTGCAGGGTATTGACACTTTACGTGTGTGCTGCGGCTTCTCCCACTGGTGCTCTTTGTGTATGCATGTGCACGTGTGCGCATGTGTGTGCGCACACATGTGTGTGCCTTAAAGAGATGACTGCACACGTGCAGATGCTGCCAGGTTTTCAGCTACATGCAAGCACCTCGCCAGGCGTGTGCTGCTTCCCGTGGGGCAAACACGGTTCTCTGCCTCTGCAGGTGATCGGTCAGAGCTCTGAGTGTCGGGGTTGCTGTGATCTGATTTCTTTTGCAGGCGCAGAGGGGAGAGACAAAGGGAAATAGAGAAGGAGAAATCACAGCCTTCTTGATTGAGACAAGCCTAAAGAGTCAGCTTTCAGAAGTGCCGCGAGGTCCAGGTGTGGCGTGCGGGGTGGGCTCCGACGGGCCTCCGGCGGGAACGCCGATGGCGCAGACGATTCACCCGAGGGACCTACGGGGTCGTCTCCACTCGTGCCTTTTCCAGTCCTCATTAAAGGAAACGCTCCTGAATCTGGGATTTTTGCAGATGATGTCTGAAGAGCGAAGCCTGTCTATTGGAGTAATGTGGAGCAAATCAGCCGAGCTGACCATTTCGGATGAGAACACGTGTGCATGTACACATGTGTGTGTCGTGTGCACCTGGCTGACGGCGGTTGTGTGCAGGGAAGCGCGGGCGCAGCACATCCTGTTGCTCGGCCGCCCACGTCCATCGCGACCGCTCCTGCCGCCGCCCCTGTTCTGTGGAGGTCACACACCTGTGCTCCTGCAGGCGCAGTCCCGCAGGGCGTGGTCTGGAGACAGATGTGCCGATGTCCTCTGCGTGTGGGGAGCAGAGATGGGGGGCAGAGGCTCACGTCGGGGAGTGCGGTGCCGGCCCCGTGGTGCGAGCCCAGCTCTGGGATTCGGGGCCGGGCAGAGCGTTCTGTGCGGGGCCCACACCCAGCGCCTCGCCGTGAAGGTGGGTGTTGACGTGAACGTCCGCCTGGCTTTCGTATGGACTTACGCGCGCGTCTCTGGCTCTTACTCGTGTTCTCAGGTCTTGGGAGATACTGAAGAGTTGATTGACCGCCGTAAACCAGATCAGGAAACAGCCTTGGCCAGACTTACCTGAGTGCGGGGTGCAGGTGGGTGCTCCGAAGGAGCCTCACACCTGTCAGGGGGAGTCGCGGAGGTTGGAGGGGTAAAGAAACAGCGTTGTTGGTCTTAAGTAACCGACTGGACTCCCAGAGCTGCAGCTAGAGTGTCATGGATAGGGCTGTCACTGAGAGCGCCTCTGGAGAAGGACGGGCTACTCAGCATGAGGCAGGAGGTCACGCCTGGGGAAGCATGTGCGTGTGTGCGCAGGCGCATGTTCATGTGCTTGCGTGTGCGTGTGCAGGGGTTGTCTGCCACCCTGCAGCCCCTGTCCTGCCTTAGTCCACTGCGATCTTGGCCCACGCCTGGGTCCCTACAGCGCACCCTGTGACAGGCTCTGATGACTCAGTGTCGTGGTAGGCCCTGCATGTTTCACCAAGCTTGCGTGTGCAGCCTGTCCTGTGCAGGTGTGATCTTTATGTGTGTTTGGGAAACAGCGATGTGCACACTTTTGACCTGCAGCAACAGTTCCCTGGGTATTGATTTGCAAAACCTCTGGGGTGACGGCACGGCCCTTCTGGTCAGAGAAAGGGGTTTGGAGCCGGTGGGGTGACTGTCACTTGCACACTTAGTTTACTCTGCACTGGACGCATGTGGCCCCATCTGGGTGTGTCTCGGTTTGGGCGAGGCTCTTAGGAGATGCCTCCCCTGCCCCTCTGACGCCTGTCGGGACGGGAACCACGCGGAGGGCAGGTGGCCGCCGTCCACGATCGCTGCCCCTAGCACCCAGAGAGAATCGTGCCACACGAGATCTGTCCCTCGGGCTCAGGACACACAGGACGTTGTCGAGGGAGGGCAGCAGGGAACCTCCTCCAAGGGCTGTCTTCCCTGGACCATTCCCTGGGTAACTGCTTCCAGGTCCTGGGACCTTGCGCTAATGGCGATGTCATTCCCAGGCCTCCGATTCCAGGTCGGTTCTCAGAGTGCAGTAAACAGAGCCAGTCCTGCTGGGGGTTTGGTTTTACTGATCCCAGGATATTTGGGCCGGGGATATTTGGGCCCAGAAGTGAAGGTACCTGGCAAGTCTCCGGGGCAGGCCATCCCCGGCTTCCTCTGCGAACACCTGTTGGGACTCGAGTTCCTTGGTTTCACTGCGTCGGTGAGAGACGAGTCTCCCTCCTGTTTCCATTCACCCCCAGCTGTTTCCTGTGTCTTGGTGGGGAAACCGCTGGATGCTGGGGTTCGACCACTTTAAAACTTCAAGATAAGGTTGCGAACTTGTCCTGTGGGCGTCTCGTCTCCCCCCCACAGAAAGTGGGCAGACCTGTCTCGCTCGCCAGCACCCAAATACGCACGGGACCCCCGAGGTCCGAGGTCTGGCAGGCAGATTGCTGTGCTGCCTGAATCGGCACGTCCTTGTTTACGAGTGAGGCACAGGCGCTTTCTGCTCAGTGCTGCGAAACGGTGGCAAGAGTATATTCTGCATGCGCCTTGGCGCCAGCGTTGCACTGGGAGTGTGCGGGGCCGAGCTTGACGCCCGCGTCTGCCGCACGGGACAATGCCGGCTTGAGTGAGCCTGGGTCGTGCTGGTCGGCCCCGCCGGTGGGGAGACCTCTTCCCCAGGCAGCACCGTGGCCCAGTGAGCAGGGCCTGGGGCGGGAGCCCAGGAGAGGCCGTGAGGTCGGCCTCTTTGAGCCGGAGCTAGGCCTGACTCGGGTGTGGGAGGAGCGAGGTTGGAGGCAGATGGCAGCACAAACAACGGTATGACCAGGACAAGGCAGTGGCGAGAGGGACTGGGGCATCCGTGCCAGGCGTGAGGCGAGAAGAGTCAGAGTCCAGGCTCAGCGGGGAGGCGAGGGCTGCATCACCAACACGAGCGTGCGTAGGCCCTGGCTGAGCACACTCGGGAGGACCTGCCGGGCCAGACTGTCCGTGGTGGGTGTGGGGGACCCATGCCAGTCTCTAGGGTGTGGCCTTGTTGGTGCTGTGGGGACACAGGGTCCGCACCTGCCTGGGCGCCGCAGGGGTCGCCCGGTCAGCACCCTCAGCAGCGTGTCCCAGGAGAGCGCGGCCCCAGGTTCACAGTCTTCGTGAATGGCTTTCTCCATGCTGCCTCGGGGCCTGGGTGTTGGAGCCAGATGGATGGAACCACATGGCGAGGGGATGTCGATGTGGTGTAGACCATCTGAGCAGCAAGAAGCTGGACGGTTTCCACACGTCCCTTCTCCAGCCAGCCGTGGCGGCGCCTGGGCACAGGGACACGCGCCGTGGAGTCACCTGGGAGTGGATGGACATGAGGTCTGTGGGGCCATCCTGGGTGTGGGGGGCACAGTGTCTGTGAATTGTCCTGGGTGTGGGGGGCACAGTGTCTGAGTTGTCCTGGGTGTGGGGGGCAC
>VSMD01069991.1:0-18894 GCA_008750895.1 Mirza zaza | reverse complement strand
AGTGTCTGTGGCTGTCCTGGGTGCCGGAGGCGTGGCACCCATGGGTTGTCCTGGGTGTGGGGGGCACAGTGTCTGTGGCTGTCCTGGGTACAGGGGGCATGGCATCCATGGGTTGTCCCGGGTGTGGGGGGCACAGTGTCTGTGGCTGTCCTGGGTGCAGGGGGCGTGGCACCCATGGGTTGTCCTGGGTGTGGGGGGCACAGTGTCTGTGGCTGTCCTGGGTGCAGGGGGCATGGCATCCATGGGTTGTCCTGGGTGTGGGGGGCACAGTGTCTGTGGCTGTCCTGGTTGCAGGGAGCGCGGTGTCCGTGGGTTGTCCTGGGTGTGGGGGGCACAGTGTCTGTGGCCGTCCTGGGTGCAGGGGGCGTGGCATCCATGGGTTGTCTTGGGTATGGGGGGCACAGTGTCTGTGGCTGTCCTGGGTACAGGATGGTGTGGCGTCTGTGAGTTATCCTGGGTGTGTGGGGGTGCTGTCCGTGTACCCCCTGGGCTGCACTCCACACAGCAGTGTCGTGTGTGTCCAGCTGGACGCTGGGCCCTCACACTCTGCACCCCGACATGCCTGGTGGGAGGTGCTGGGCCCCAAGGCCAGGCAGGATGCTGGGCGTTGGGAGCTGCCGGGGCGGCTGCGCCACTTTGCCACCCCAGCTAACCCGTCTGGCTGCACTTTGTGGCTCTCTCAGGGTATCTGGGCTCTGCTGCAGGCTGCCAGTCTTAATCATATTTTAATTTTCAAATAAATTGGTTTCATTATCCATTCATTTGCAATACCATGTGTGCATTGCTGCTCATTAATGCCGTCAGCTCCTGTGCTGGGGCCGGGTGTCTAAACAGCCACGGTTGCAGTGCAGTAATGGAAGATGATCCGAGCAGGTTTTGCAGAAATTATTATTTTTAATCTTTGAGGAGACAACCCAGAGTGTTGCTGAAATTAGTCCTGTAGGTGGAGACCCTTGAGGCCATGTGAGTCCTTGGGATGGGCCCGGCCCCACGGTTCTGGCCCGGCCCCCGTCAGCCAGTGGAGCCGAGTGTCTGGCCATGGCGCTGAGACCGCTGCCTTCTGCAGACTGTTGGCCGGAAGAGCTCCTGTCAGTGAGATTCCAAATTACAGTTTGTCTTTAACCACTTCGGTACGGCGCTCATTGGCCGCATAACCTTGCCCACAGCCGGCACTCTCAGTCTGCACAATAGTTTGTACTGTGCATTGACGACAAGTCCGTTTTGCTCTTGTGTCATGAGGAAAGATTTAAAGCACCGAAAGCTTGTTTTACTTTATAGGCACCTTCCCTTGTAATGTAAATCAGAATAGGTAACATATACATATGTGTTTTTATTACGTTATTTTTAAATGTTCACAATTTTACTTTGATAACTGAAAAATTAGGTCATATCACGGCTGTTGGCTAAAGTCACTGTGTGCGTTCATCTGTGGCTGTCGACTATAGTTGACGCTGGTACCGAAGTAGTTAAAGCCACTATTTTTTTTTAAATTTTAGCGTATTATGGGGGTACAAGTGTTAAGGTTACATATATTGCCCATGCCCCCCTCCCCCATTGAGTAAGAGCTTCAAACGTGTCCATCCCCCAAACGTTGCACATCTTACTCGTTGTGGTTGTATACACCCATCCCTTCCTCCCCACTCCCACCCTCCGATAAATGTTACTCCTATATGTACACTTAGGTGTTGATCTGTTAATACCAATTTGCTGGTGAGTACATGTGGTGCCAGTTTTTCCATTCTTGAGATACTTCACTTAGTAGAATGGGTTCCAGCTGTATCCAGGAGTATACAAGAGGTTAAAGCCACTATTTGAACAAATCATTTCCACCTTGAGATCTGATCCTATTCAAATTGGAAGCCAAGACATTTCCAAACTTAGGGAATGATTTCTTCTGCTAGATTGTTTGTTTCTAGTGAAGGTTGTAGTGCGGGCAACGCGTCTCTGCCTGCACGTGGGGCCCGTCGCGCCTTCGTGTCCGCTTCCTGTGTAGGCAGAGGTGGCCACGCCCTGGGTTTGTGCTCTCCTTAAACTGCGTAGCTCAGCCTGCACAAGGCAGGGTGACGTCTCTCAAACCCCGTTTCTCAGTCATCCAGTGAACTTTGTATCCCTTCCTGAAAAACTATGGTAACGTGTACACAATGTAAAATCTACCATTTTAGCCATTTCTCAGCGCATCCACATTACGGTGAAGCCATCACCACCATCCACCCCCAGAGCTTTTCGCCTTAGAAATGAAGCTCCATCTCCATTGAACACTGACAGCCCCCCAGCCCCTGGCACCTGCCATTGGCTCTGAGTCCAGTGACTCCAGGGACCTCATGTGGGAGGACTCCCGTGGGATGGCCCGGCCGTGGCTGGCATGTGTGGCTCAGTGTAATGACCTTGGGGCTCATCTGTGCAGCCAGATGTGGGTTACAGAGCGGCCAGTGAGGCAGCCTAACCCCTCGGGCCGGGGTCCCTGTCTCCTGCGACGGAGTCAATGGTGACACGAGAGTGTCGGCTGGTCCACAGCCAGCAGCATCCTCCATGAGTCAGTTCATCCCAGTGTCCCCGTGGAACATGCAAAGAGAAAGTTTGTTGATTGAAAGCTGCTCCTATCGTCTTCACCCTTTCTGCACTCTGCCTTGTGGTGCCACATGCTGTCTGCTCCTTTGGCACAGCGGGGACAGGACCCTTCTCTGCTAATGTCTCGCTCGGTGCTTTTCCTTTCAGACTGAAGATTTCCCTTTAGAATTTCTTGCAAAGCAGGTCTGGTGGGGCTCGCCCAGCTCTCATGTGTCTGGGGAGACACACTTTGTCCTTCACATGCTGGGGCAGCCCCACCGGGCACGTGTTCTTGGGTGGAACCCTTTTCTTTCACGTTTTGAAACGTCGTCCCTCCCCGGGCCTGTGGGTTTCTGTCGGTTGCCAGGTGAGTCAGGCTCCTTTACCTGCTGTTCTCGCATTTCCTGCTGCTGTTGTCCCGATCTTTGGGAGTTTGTCACAGTCCTTGGAGCAGTCGGATTTGGGCCGGGTCTGCCTGGTGTTCTTTGCTTCCCTATGCCCACGTCTTTCCCGAGTCCGGGAAGTTTTCTGTTATTTCTCTGAATGAGCTTTCTACCCCTGCTCTTGCCCAGCTTCCTCTTGGACCCAGTATTGTTAGATTTGTTTTTTGAAGGTAATTTTCTCTATGTCTTGTAGGCGATCTTCATTCCTTTTTATTTTTTTATTCTTTTTTTTTTTTTCTCCTCTGATTGTGTATGTTCAGATATCCTGTCTTCGAGCTCACTGGCTCTTCCCTCTGCTGTTAGAGCCTCGCTGAACTTTTTAGCTCAGCAAATGCATTTCTCAGTTTCAGGATTCCTGTTTCATTTTTTCTTTTATTATTTCAATCCCTTTGCTAAATGTCTCCAATAAGTTTCTGAATTTCTTTTTTATGTTACCTTGGAGATTACTGAGTTTCCTTAGAACTTCTGTTTTGAATTCTTGGTAAGAACACGTCCCGTCTTGTGGGGTCTTTGCCTTCCCTGCTTGCTTTACTTTTCTGGGTGTTTGTCTACATCTTGATGTTGAAGGGTTGGCCAGTTTTTCTATCCTTCCATCTGGCTTGTTGGGTTCTTACTGGATGTGTCTGCTCAGAGGTCCTATGAGTTACCTGTTGAACTTCTTTTCCCGCCATGCCACTGCCTCCCTATCAGCACTAGATGGGGCCTCAAGCCCAGGTAACCTGTCAAAGCTCTGCCCTGGAATGGGGACGTCCCAGAGAGAGGGATGTCAGGCATGTGGGAAGGACAGCTAGGGGTTCATGCCCAGGGGACCTGGGAACAAACCTCCTGTAACCTGGAGCTGCTAAATGTCCACTGTGACTTGTGTCCCCCACAGCTGAGCTGCAGAGCAGTTTCCAGGTGGGGGAGGGATGGCATTCCCTCTCGTGCCTTGTCCCTGGCTGTCCTCGGGACATTTCTTCCCATGGGTGCTCCCGGTGCCGCCCGTGGGTGTAGGAGGGGACAGGTCTCTGCTAGGGAGCCCAGGACGGCGAGAATCTGGGTGTCCACTGTGATCTCACTTTTCCAGTGTAGAAACCATGAGTCGGGGGTGTTTTCTGTGATGCCGGACAGGTGGTTGCAGATGTGGAGTCCGATTCTCCTGCCCTCTGCTCGGAGCTTGCTCACCTCTCTGTGCCCCAGGAGCTGTTCATCCCCGTGTTCGAGTTCTGGGCATTGCCAACGATCATCTCTGCGCTATGCGCTTGTTTCTGGTTTTCTGTGGAGGTGGTGCAGCCAGCGTCTGCCCCACCATGCCGGAGCCAGAAAGCCCCAGCCAGTGTTGTTCGTCATTGCCTTTTAATAGGACTCAGGAGACACAGGCGATCTCAGGTGGGTCTGGTCAACACAGTCAGGTGCGGTGAGCTCTCAACCACAACCTCAGACTATGCTTAGCAAGTGAGTGACGTCCAGCTAGCATGTTTTCTAGGACTTGTTCATACAGCCTGAAGTATGTGCTGCTTTTGACTGAAATTTTATTCCATTATTTCCCATTAAAGGAAAACAGTGACAGCCTGGGGTTCCCTCCCCAGGCCGGGGGTGAGGGTCACATCTGCGTTGTGGAGTCGTGACAGGGGGGCCCAGGGGATGTCCCAGTGGGTGGCACGGGCGCGGCCGGCCACGCAGCCTCTCAGGACCTGGGCTTTCTCATCTACAGCGTGAAAGGGCCTGAGTGGAATACTCGCTGCTGTTCCCTCCACTCTCAATAAAACCCCGATTGTTCTGGGTAATAACAGGGTGCAGTCTGCTGCCCTGCTGTCGGGAGACCCCACGTGGGGCTGGTGTCCGGCCTGTCCTCAAGGCGGCCTTTCTGCCAGGTGGCCCAGCGGGGTCCCTGGTGCGGCGGGCGCTGCCGTATTCCAGGAACGGCAGAAAGGCAGAGCTGATCCGCCTCGGTTCAAGGAAGGTCTGTGTCTCCATTTGGAAATCCATTACCGTGCTCACCTGGAACAGCGGCTGTGCGTGATTGGCAGCTACGTTTGATGCCATTAGTGGGGAGTTTTCAGTGCGGGAAGCGCAGAGAGCCTTCAGGCTCAGGTGCGGTTTGTTTTGCCAATCAATATCATGCTCAGCATCACCAATGCCAGCGTGGCCTGTCTCCCCCTCTGAAAAGTGGGGGCCGGACCTCTGTTCCTGCTGCTTAGTGCTATGGCAGCCGGACCGCACTGTCAGGGACCAGAGTCAATACGCTCAGTGGGTGCCACCCACTAAGTTGAGGGTCCTGCAAAAGCGCCCCGTGGCCGGCCGGCCGGGCGGGGGAGCCACGTGCACGTTCTCTTTGCAGCGCTTCACGTTCTGCTCCGTTCGCAGCTACCAGCTCTTGTGACGCCCCAGTTTAAGCTGCTTCTGATGAGAATTGTCTGTGTTGTGCGGAAGGCCTCTCCCACAGGGCCACAGGGCCTCGTGGGACTGGCGTGGACGTGGGCCCTGGCCCGGGTGTCTGCGTGCTGGGCGGGGACGCTGGTGTGGGTCCGCCGAGCCCCCTTGCCCTGGAGAAAATGATGCTCCTTCTACCATTGCTCCCAGAGGTGACGGTTTCTCACGCAGCAGGAAACACAGGTCTAAGGTGCCGGGACTCTGGGTCTTTAGGAGGCCACGTGCTTCTGTGAAGGGTGGCTCTGCATGGCCGCGCCGGCTGTGCTCAAGGAAGAAGCGAGCGCAGGCCACGATCTTCACCCGGACGCCTGTGCCCGTGGGGAGCTTGGGGCTTGGACTTTGCGGCCTGGACGGGTGCACAGGCCCTGTGGACCCGGAGTGGCTGTCAGCACGGCGGGGGCCTCGGGCACTCTGGGGAGGCGGACGTCTGCCTGCGGAGAGCCCCCCCTACCTGTCCCTCCGACGGGCCGAGCCCCTGCTCTCTGAGGGCTGGGTGGGATCTGGCCCTGGCCCTGCATGGTCTCCACCTCTGCAGGGCCTCGTGCCTGTTGGCTGTGCTGATGCCTGAGAACGCCGCAGCAAGGCCTGCCAGGCGAGGTCTAGACACGCTTGTGGAAACCGTGTACTTTGGTAAACATCACGTGAATTGGTTTGTATTCCGGGAGTGTTTCCCCTTTTTGGAAAATAAGTTTTAATCTGCTTTTTGCATTTTGTTGATAGACTGCCTAAAACCCAGCTACTTAGGTTCTCTGTGCCTCGGTTTCCTCATCTGAACTGTGGAGCTGCAGTGGGTGGCCGGTGTGCGAGGTCAGGGGGGATTGGGGGCTCCCGGGCACGTGGGGTGATGGCTCTGGGTACCGTGTCCCTGCGTGGCGTGGCCGTGGGCAGCTGGGTCAGCGAGGGGACGGAGAGACGTGTTCGCAGCTCGGGCCACTGTCTGGTGCCGTTCCTTCACCCCTGGGAGCCCCCAAATCTCCACAGACTCGATCCCAGTAGGTTCCAGACGCGGTGGCAGTGCAGATGCCCCAAGCCAGGGCGGGGCCCCTCAGAGCAGCCTCCTTGATTTTCACATGTCGCTGGTTCTGAGCTGGAAAAGCCTGGATCTCCGCGTCTGTCTGTGGTTCCGTGTTCCCCTGCAGCCACCCAGCCCACGCTCCAGAGTCCTTGTGCTGAATCCCAGTGGTGTCGCCAGCTCCCCAAGCCCACGGGCAGTGTCCTGAGATGAGACTAATGACCAGTGATGTCTTGTCCCGTTGAGGGTGACCCTGGGGGTCAGCGTGACTCGAGGCTCCCGGCGAAGCATGTGTAGGTGCCAGCTCTGATGCGGGACGAGGATTCGTCAGCTGTTTTGCGGACAGGACGTTCCATTGCCACGGGTGGCCCAGACGGGGGCTTGGGGTGTTCTGGAAGGTCTCAGGAGCAGCTCCCGGGTGCCACGTGATGGTTTGAGACTCTGGGAGGGTCTTTAACGTCTCTGTGCCTTGATCTCTGAGCTGCATGAATGGGATGAAAATGCCGTGCCACAGCCCCCAGGCTGCACCCGGCAGAGTCCAGAACACGGCCAGGCCCAGGTCACGCCTGCTCTGCTATCCTCCCAGCAGGAGCCTGGCGCTGCAGGACTCTGCCACCAGGGGTCACTGCTGCTGCTCTGTCCTCATGGCTCAGGGTGATCATGGGCTCCGGTTTGGAGGTCAGCAGGGAGGGAGCAGGGCCAGCACACAGAGTGCAGCAGTGTCATTGCCTGGTAGGAGGTAGCAGACAGCCGAGGGAGGCTGGACGTGCGGGTACAGCCTTGGGGCTGCTGGGAGGGGACCTGGCTTCCCTGGGACGAGCCACCCTGCACCAGGCAGCCTTCACTGCCCCTGAGCTCCAGGTCACGTTCTTAGGATGCCCCCAGCCCCGCTGCCTTCCCGCCCCTGTGCTCCTGGGACTACGCCTCCTTCCTGTGGTCCGGGGGGCCTGCTGGTGCTTTACAAGCAAGTGAGTACTCGTAGTGCTTACTGTATACAGTGTTCCCCAAACCTGAACAGGTGTCATGGGCCGTCGTTCTGTGATTAGGGAAAGAAACTAGCCCGATGCCTGCGCAGCCCAGGGAATGCCATGTGTGGCCCCCGCGCTGGGGTCTGTGTGCCGCAGGACTTGGCGTTTGGCTCCCACCTGCCCGTGATGATTACTGCGCACAGCCCTGGCACACCCTCACCCGCAAAGACCCAAGTGCCGTGGCTCCTCTCGTGCCTGTTTCTTCTCACTCAGAAATCGAGAACTCTGTTCTCAGCGATCCCAGGGAGCTAAGTTTTTACGTGCTTGTTGTTTACCTGTATAAACTATTCGCACAAATGATTGAACAGGTGTGTGCATGGCACTGATTCATGAATGGTGCCCGAAGCCAGTCACCCCACTTTAAATACTGAGTTAGGTGATCATGTTGTGTCTGTTAGTACCCAGGTCCTGTGATGTCTCGCTAGATAGATAATGAGGAAATGTGAAAAATGACATGGTAAGTAAAGCTAGGTAAAGATAGCAGAAAAGGGGACGAGAAGATGGTCTGTTCCCTGAAGCCGGTGCCCTAAGAGCCTCACCGTGTGGCCAGGTCCGTCCCTGCCGCGGGCAGTGGAGCAACGCCCTCCGGGTCAGGGAGTCGCTTGGGGGAAGGAAGACACCCCTGGCCCTGGGGTCCGGGGCCTCTCTGCGGATCTCCCAGTAGAGATGTCAGGTGTCGCAGGAGCCACGTTTCTTGGCAGATGCACGAGTCCCTGGCCGCTGTTCAGGACGTCCTGAGCGCAGCCTGCACCTGTCACCCGAGTGCAGCTTCTCTGGCAGGAGACCAAAGCCAGCCAGTTCAGCCACGACTTTATGGTGGCCTGGCATGATTCTGGGCCATCCTCTGAGAGTCACAGGAGGTGGAGGCTCAGCACCCGTGAGGGCTGGGGCCCGCCGGAGGGACCTGGGCAGCGGAGCTGCCTCCTGTCCAGAGTAGAGGTCCACTAGGAGCCCCTGCTCCATGGGGAAGTCAGCCCTCTGGGCCCAAGCGGGGGTGGGGGGTGGGGAGGTGCAGAGCAGCCTGGGAAAACATGCACACACCCGCCCCTCCTGGGGACGTCCCCGTTAATCCCTGTATTTGGTCCCCAGAGAGTCCTTTATCCAGGAGGTGAAGACTCTGAATCTACGTGAGACTCCAACAAATTAGGCTCCTGGCGGATGGTGTTAAACACATCCTTGGGCATCTCAGTTTCAGTAGGCAGATGGGGAGAGAAGCCATGAGTCACTCACTGCTTTTTATTCCCTACTGGGCAAGCCTGTGTTCCAGCTGTGGACACAGCTCTGAGGGTACCCCAGGGAGACGGTGGCCTGAAGGTGTGGAGCGTGTGAGAGTGCACGTGTGAAAGCATGTGCACGTGTGCATGTGTGGGTGTGTATATATGTGAGAATTTGTGTACGTGAGAATTTGTGTATACGAGTATATGCTCATCTTTGTCCATGTTTGCATGTACGGCTGCACGTGTGTATGCGTATGCTCATGTGAGTATGCATGAACAAGTGCATGCACACATGTATGTGTGAGCATGTGCATGCATTGGCATGTGCCTGTGTTGGGTGTGCATGCGGTCTCATGAGAATGTGAGTGTGTGTATGTATGTGACGTGCTGTACGTGGGAGAAGTGTATGAAATCTTGTGCATGCATGTGTGAGTGTGCATGTGCACACGTGTGTGGGGTAGGTCGGGGAGCACGTGCAGCCCCACAGACGAAGCAGAACTGAAGGGGGCTGGGACGTGGGTCCCCGTGAAGGCCGAGACAGGCCTGTGTCATGTTTAGGTGACAATGACATTTATGAGAGGAAACGACCTCGCTTGTGTAGCAGGACTCCTCCGAGTGCTGGGGAGAACAAATGAACAAACAAGATTAAAATGCTGTCTTTTCATATTCTTCCAAAAATCTAGCAAAACTCAGTATTTTCTCTTTCAAATGGAAGAAACTGAGCACCCAGTTGTAGCCTGTGGTCAGGTCCGTAAACCCGTCTCCGACAGATCTTGCTCCTTGTGACTCTGGTGTCAGCTGTCCTGAGCCCGGTGAGCAGAGGGGGTGGCCGTCTGCTTTGAGCGCCTTGTCCCTCCTCTATGCCCTCAGTTCCGTCCCCTTGGGGCCCCAGGGCAAGCGTCCAGCCTTCTGGTCTGCACAGCGAAGGGGGTGGGTCCAGGATCCTGGGGATGTGGGGATATCCTCGTTCCCCTGAGCTCACCGAGGCTCAGAGCATGTCCACCTGTCAGACGGCCACGGCCGTGGGTGCTGTCGTCACTGCCCACAGGGGGCCGGGAGGCCCCCTCCCCTTGGAGCTGCAGGCTGCTGTCCCCCAGTCTCTCCCAGCCGGGGTGGCAAGAAGTATTCCCTCCCGCTCTGGAAAACAGACACCCAACAGATCATCTCCCAGGGCATTCCCTTTATTCGAGAGCCTCTCCATGCCCTGCAGGAGGGAGAGCACATGTTTGCACGTGTGACTGCATATGTGTATGTGTGTGTCCTCCAGGTTTACCTCCCAGCGCCTCCCAGTCTGTCGGGTCTCTGGTCTCCACAGCCACTGTCCTCGCTGCTCCTCTCACCTCCGGGGGCTCCTGGCAGTCTCCACCGCCCACCGGGAGATTTTGTTCCAAATGCAAACGCAGCCAAGAGCCCCACCTGCCTGGAGCACCCGGGCGGCCCCGGCTCCTGGGCCAGGCCAGTGCCTCCACGCCCTCAGGCTCTGCCTAGTGGATGGACCAGCGTGAAGCTGTCTCCCCCGTGGTCCAAGCTCTGGTGCTGGGGTCCTGCCGCCTTCCAGGGTCATGGCCTCAGCGTTCTCCAGAGTCTCAGTCCCTGCCACCCCCGGCATGGGGGCCCTGCCGTCCACAGAGTATCCCGTCTGCCAGGAATGTTCCTGCCGTCCTCCTGGGAGTCAGTCTTTGTTCCTCAACCCAAACACCGCTTCCCCAGGGAGCCTCTGACCTGGAGGTCGGGACCCTCGCCGAGGCCTGCGCCTGCCCCTCGTGTAGCCCATGTGCCGTTATCGCCGAGCAGTGGCTGATCGTCTGCTGTGCACGTGCCTGGGGGCTCCCAAGGGTGCAGCCGTGGTGTCTGCCTGGGCGCGTGCCCCTGTCTGGCCGTCCGTGCAAGGGTGACGCAGAGCAGAGCCTTGTGCGGGATGAGGGCAGGAGGCAGAGGCCCCCAGAGCGAGGGCGCGTGCACAGGGACCGGCTCGTCAGGTGGGAAGGGGCTTCGCAAGTGCGCAGGCAATGTTGGCGCCGGAAAGGATGAGGCAGCGCAGTCGTGCAGAGAACACGGGAAAGGGGGTGAGGCTGTTTACGGTGGATAAACAGGGCATGGGTTTCTGTTTGCTGTGAGTTTATGACGTTGTAGCATCAGCAGCCTTATCTCACACAGTAGGTTTGGCAGTTGAACAGGTGTTAGAGGCACACATGTGTACATGCATGTGTCTGTACATATATGTAAAAACATGTACACATGTTTTTGGTGGTGATCATGGCTGGCGATGGGGGGACTGGAGAACCTGTTCCCATCTCCCAGTTTTCAGGCCGTGACTCTGCAGGTGCTCTGACACTGTGCACAACTTCCAGGAGCGGAGTCAGAATCAAGGATGCTCGTGAAATGCCAGCTCTGGGAGAAGAGAAGGACCCGGGTTCCGAGGGTCTCCCAGGCTTGGAGGCCCAGCCTCTGCTGTACCGGGCCCCACGGCCACGTGGACTGGCGGGCTGGGTGGCAAGGCCACGGCGCGGGGAAGCAAACAGGGAGCAGAAGGCAGCAGAGCGTTCACAGGGTGCTGGGCACCATCAAAGTGGGGGGCTCTGGCAGTGAGCAGCTGGGGATACCGAGGCAGGAGCCGCGGAAGGGCTCTGTGCAGGAGATGGGGCCCGGAGACGAGGAGCTCCAGGCAGCTGTAGGGGAGATGAGACCATAGGCCTGTGGGGCAAGTCAGGCTGTGTCCCTTCTCGGGGGGTTTTGGAGCCGGGGCTGGTTAGAACTTTGCTCCGGCAGCTCTGCTGCGTGGGCCGCCCTCAGTGTCATGCCTGCATCTCGGTTACACTGACGCGGACACTTTCCTGATTTAAGTTTCCTCCTTCCGTCTCTTGTCTGGTCCTTACTGTTTCCTTAGAAGCTTCTCTGGGGTCCCATCTACCAGCCAGGGACTCGGGGGGAACAAAGCAGCAGTTTTAAAATTCCGGCCACTCAAAAAATTCTACCAAATGTATTTAGGAACATCCTTAATTTTCAGTTTCACTACGAGATGTGTACCCACATTTGGGGAAATTCAGCAACTGTGGCCCCTTAAAATTAGGGAGTGTGGCGGGGAACATGTATGTGGGCTGTCAGGTCTTCCAGGCTCTCTGCTCTGGTCTTGTCACGCCAGAAGGCCTTGCTGCTAATTGTTTGTTAGAATACAGGACACGCGTGCTGTGGTATCCATCCAATACGGCAAAGAGATGAATTTCTCTGTTGAAAAGTGCACTGGATGTCACCACGCCTGTCACAAGGCCACATGCAGGCACCACAGCGCCGGAGCTGCCCGTGTGTACATTGGGGCTCTCGCTGCTGGCGCGGCTGCCGTGCACCACGACCTGGCAAACTTCCTGGAACTAAACATGCTCTTCCCGTACCGTCCTGCAGCCACACTCTCGGCATTTACTCAAAGGGGTTGAAAACTTTCGTCTGCACAGAAACCTGCAGGTGGACGGTTCATAGCAGCTTTATTCACAATTGCCGAAACCTGGCAGCAGCCAGGATGTCCTTCGGCAGGTGAGCAGGTAAATGAACAGGTGCGTCCGGACGATGATGTTATTCAGCACCAAAAAGAGCTCTCCAGCTGCGGGAGGACGTGGAGGAAGCTGAAACGCACATTGTCGAGTAACAGAAGCTCGTCTGGAAAGCTGCAGGTTCCAGCTGTAGGGCACTCTGAGAAGGCCAACTGTGGGCACGGTGACAGGTGACAGACCAGGGCTCTCTGGGGGTGGGGGAGGGAAGGAGGAGCAGGCAGAGCTTGGGCACACAGGACACGTGTCATTGTCCGTCTGTCCAAACCCACAGGTTGTGCAGCACCAGGGGGGCTGTGGGCTCCGGGTGGCGACACGTCCGCACGCGTCCACAGACTGACAAATGCGCCCTCCATGGGGACTGGCAGGGGGCTGTGTGTGTCAGGGTCCCTGGGAAACTGCTGTGCTTGCCACTCAGTTTTCCTATAAATCTGAACTGCTGTGAAAAATAGTCTATGAGAGACACCCTGGGGACGGTGTCTGTCTCCACCAGCCTGAGTGTGAGAGAGAGTCAATGGTTAGTTTATTTCAACTTTCAAATAGTTAAAATTACTAGCTAAAACTAATTCTGAAAGCACAAATAGTGTTTTGAACATATATATATATGTATTCTATATATGTTCTAAATATACATTTAAAAGAGAGACTTTAAGAAAATCTAATGAATATCTAGAGAACGTATTTACAATATTGTATGCAAGAAGCCAAGTTTAGAGAATGATGCTCTTATGTTTTAGAAGAGAAATAACTGATTTTCGGAAAGTTCCAAAATCAATAGGAATTGTCTTTGGCCGTTTTTCTTTATGAAAACCTGAATGACGTGGAGTCTCCTTGGGAAGGTGACTCGGCCCCTCTTGCCCCGCCCCGGCCACTCCACTGGGGGGCAGCTCCTGGGTCACCCGCCAAGGCGCATGGGCGCCAGGCCAGCCGTGATGCCAGGCATGGCCTCTCACGTCCGTGCAGACGTGTGGGGTGTTCGCACCGCAGGTCAGAAGGCTCCGCTGGCCCTGGCTCAGGTCCGTGGTCTCTGGTGAGGCCCAGCTGGGAGGGAGCCCAGGAACCCACTTCTGTCCTCCCACGGCCTCCAGGCCTGGGCCTGACCTTGGGCTTCCTCCCTGCGGGGTGTGGGGGTTGGGCCATCCTAACGTGTTGCCTGGTTCTACTTTGCAGGGATTGCACCGGAGAAATAGAATAAAAATCCTAGGTGTCTTTTCAGCAGGTCCTTGTTTTCTCTCTCTTGCCCTCCCCCATGCACAGAGTTCTTGGTGTTGGACAAAGCCAGGGGCAGGGACTCTGTGCTGCTATCAGGCACCCAGTGAGGACAGGGATGCCCCACCCTCCCCTGGGGCCGTCCCAGCTTTGTGTGGCCTTTGCGCGGGTCGCAGGAGTGCCCGGGACGGAGGGCCGTGTGTGCGGTGGGCAGCACGGAGGGAGAGCTTCGGGTTCCCGACCCCCGCAGGCATTGTGCGCCTGCGGGAGCAGCTGGTGCCATCCTCCCTGTGCTCGGGCCGTGCGCAGCCCATGGAAACGCAGGGCGCTCTCGGCACTTCAGATTATTTTCCGCTGCTCACGCGGCCCGTTGCCTGAGTGTACATGTAGTATCAGGCCGGCAATTACCAAGCCGCCCGGCCCTGCAAATGTGTCTCTGCTAATTAAACTTGTTGCATCTGAATGGCTTCTTCAGCCACCCTGCGAGGAAACTGTCGTGAACAATAAAAGGAGCCATTCTCCCCTCCGCGGCGCAGCTGCCGCCCTGGGTGTGAGGCCTCGGCCTGAATCGGCCTTTTGTGAGCACCAGAGAAGGTGATTTGAATGTTTGAAGCCCCACAGGAAGCTTGTCTCCAAGTGAACAATTCACCGAGTAAAGACTAATTAGGGCCCAAATTAATTAGAAGGTGTGGCTTGAAAGGATGTTGATGAGCAGAGTCTGTCGCTGCAGACAAACGGGACAGAGCTAAATGAATCCGCCTCCGCCGACGCCTCGTGTTCCCGCGCCCCCTCCCCTCCCGCCCGGAAGGCCTGGGCCCCCCACATAGCCGCGAGAGAGACCCTCGGTTTCTGCAAGTTAATATTTTTGCGTCCCGGGCGTGGTGTTTTCCGTCGGGAGACCTGGCCCCAAATGTCACTGGCTTTAATTTTTGGTGCCCAAGTGGTCAGAAGCAAGTTTCACACCAAAAATGTGAAGTTACAGAACGGAGGGTAGGCCAGGAAAAGGGGAATGGAAGCGCTCGGGCCACGCTGGATCCACGTCTGTTCTCTCCGCTCCGTGGTGTGTCTCCCGTGGGCTCAGCTGTTTAAGCGAATCGTCACTCGCAAGGGCTCTGCGTCCCGATGGGTCCCCGAGGCTGCCCACAGCCTCCCGACAGCGCTTTGGAACGTGCCCCGAGGCCCCACGGCGTCTTCCTGCGCTCTGCAAACGGGGTGTCATGCTCTCTCTCTGTCTTCCTCTCCTTACAGATGGCGTGTTCGGAAGGTGCCAGAAGTTCCCGGCAACAGACGTCCACCGCTATGAATTGTCCCCGGGGGCTCTGCAGCACCTGAGAGGCACCTGGCAGAAGCTCTCGCGCACAGGTAGGGTGGCTCCCCACACCGGCGCCGGCCGAGGCTGCGCCACAGGGCCCGGCCTCGGGTGGGGAGGAGCAAGGAGCGGCTGGTCGGCGAGGCCGTGGCGGGAAGGCGGGCGGGTGGGTGGAGGGCCCACACTGTGCTGGCACGGCTGGGAGGCGCCGGGCCTGGGCCGCACAGGAGTCACGGCTCTTCCCACGCTGCAAGGAGGAGGGCCCAGGCTGCCGTGGCAGAGGTGGCTGGTGTGGGGCAGCTGTGATCGGGGCTCCCCTTGGCCTGACTGCATCCAACTCGGGTGCCCCGAGAAAATCCGCCTCTGCCATCATCGTGCGGTTTTCGTTTTGCAATGTTGTTGCCAGAGATTCCTGGCACGTATGTCCCAGGGTGCTAAGAAGGCAATCTTGTTTTTACGCAGGGTGAGAGGGAAAAAGGAAGGCAATTTTAAATATTATAATAATTTTTAAATCATAGATAATTTTATTATACACATAATTGGTATCATGTGTAGTGGTATCACGTGTGTGATTTGTAACATGGAGCCAGTTACTCGCCCCACGCCGGGTCAGGACCTGCAGGATCTGCCCGGTTGGAACCCGGCCTGGCGGTGGGGCCAGGGGACGGCGGCCTTGGGCTGCAGCCCGCCTGTGTTTCAGGGCCATGGCGCTCTCAGGCCCCACGAGGGCCCCACAGGGAGTCTGTGGCCCAGCAAGTCAGGGGATGCAGCTTCCCCTGCTCCTCCTCTGGGGAGTTCGCAGTGTGCTCTGGGCGGTTCTGCGGGATGAATTGCGTTAGTTCTTCCGTGTCTCAGCCGGGGCGCACCTGTCCCCCGAGAGGCCACCTGTGGAGGCTGAAGCAGAACCGCTGGGAGACCCCCTGTGTGCTCGCGAGAGGGGCGTGCCCCGCAGAGCTGTGGGGCCAGGTGACCTCTCCGGGGTGTCGTCCTCAGGGCCTCGGCCGTGGGGTGAGGGCGTCCTGCGGCCCTTCCCCAAGAGAGGACAGGACTGTCCTGAGCATCCTCATCCCAGCGGACCTGCGCTCGCTCCCTTGTGATGCCCGTAGCTGTGACGGGAGGGGCAGAGTTAACCGTGTGAATGTCGCAAAGAGCGAAACGTTAACGCGAAGGTAGTGACTCGCCTCGCCTTAGAGCAAGAGGGGACGGGACAGGGAGCACGCCACCGTACTCTGTAATTCTGCATGTGCACAGCGTGCTCGTGTCAGAATGAGGAGGAGACACTTGTAACCTGACAGCCTGTCGACATCCACCTTCCTCACCGCACGTCCCACGCTCCCCTTTCCCTCAGTGAGGAATCCCGCCGCAGCTCGTGCCCAGTCCCTTGCCAGCATGGGGGGGCGTGGACCTTCCCTCCTGCCTGTCCCTGGCGTCCCCTCGTGAGTTGTGTCCTCAGGGCTTCTCAGGAGACGTGGGGTGCGGAGAGGTTCCCCGAGTTCCTGACGTCGCTCTCCGGAGCGCCGCTGTGTGGCAGCGACTCAGGCTACTCGGAAGGTTAGGGCCGCTCCTGCGTCCCACGCTCCTGTCTTCGCCTGCAGACGCAGAGGCCCCGGGAACTCCCAGGTCTGCCTGCCGTGTCTCCTGGGGGCTGCGTCGATCCCTTTGGACCTGAGACCCCCAGGCTGCAAAGTCTGGAGTACTTTTCAAAGTCTGCAAAGTACCCCAGGGCACAAAGTTGGGGGACAGGAAGCAGCGACCTTCCTTGTGGGCACTGGGGGTGATGGTGATGGTACCTTCCCGTCCCACCCCTGCTCCTGCCCCGCGAGTCCTGGCTATGGGAGGACGGCACAGGTGTTGGCAGTGAGCAGAGCGCGGCAGCCTCCTGAGAGCCGTGTCCTACTCCATAAGCATCACTGCCCGGCCGGCGCTGCAGCTGCGGCCTCAAAGCCTCCTCCTCTGACAGCCCAGCCTCTAGGCGAGGCCGGGGATCCCGGGCGTGAGTCCGGCTGCGCTTCCTCGGCTACCAGTGAGTCCCGGGTCGGAGCAACGCCGTGCAGGACACTGTGGCATGGACACGGTAATCTGTGAGCATGTGGCTGTGGCAGAAGCACCGTGTGCAGGGAGGCAGATCCACGATGGAGTGAGTGTCGACTCCAGGAGGGCAACACGCTGCCTTTCCATATCGAGGTGGTTCTCTGCACAAACCCACCCGAGGCTGTCTGGCCACGTGGGATGGTGCCACGCCGGAGTGAGTGTCAACTCCAGGAGGGCAACACGCTGCCTTTCCACGTCGAGGTGGTTCTCTGCACAAACCCACCCGAGGCTGTCTGGCCACGTGGGACGGTGCCATGCCAGAGTGAGTGTCAACTCTAGGAGGGCAACACGCTGCCTTTCCACGTCGAGGTGGTTCTCTGCACAAACCCACCTGAGGCTGTCTGGCCATGTGGGACGGTGCCACGCCGGAGTGAGTGTCAACTCCAGGAGGGCAACATGCTGCCTTTCCACGTCGAGGTGGTTCTCTGCACAAACCCACCCGAGGCTGTCTGGTCACGTGGGACGGTGCCATGCCGGGGGATGGCGCTGCTCTCTGCTGCTGGCCGACAGGTGTGCGGTAATGAGTGGAGTCCGTGTCCCTGAGCCCAGGCGTGACCTCCATCCCTGCCGCCACGGCCTTTCTATCCGTGAGCTGCTGGCTGACGACAGTGGTGGCCAGGGAGGGAGGCTGAGTGGTGCCTGCCTAAAGGGCCGTCCTGCCCACCTGACTGCAAAGATCCTCCTCTGCTGAGGCCGCCCCTTGGTCAGCGTTCACGTGGGGCACACACATCTGGCACTTTGCACCTGTTTGGAGAGGTCTAATGTATCTCTTCCCCAGATGTTCTCATCACCAATTTTCCAGTCGTGTTTCTGCCAAGTTCCTAACCGTCCCACCAAAGCCCCGGCCACAGCGCCGCGGCCGCCCACGGCCGTCCACTTGGGTGCAAAGTTTCCTGCAGACCGTCTGCCGGCAGAGCCTGAGCCCCTGGTCCCAGCGTCCGTAGGGGACCGTCCGTGCATCCGAACTGCAAGTGGGCGGGAGGAGGTGTGGAGCAGCGTGGGCCAGGGCACCTGGGGCGCGTCCTGGTGCAAACCTTGGGGTCTTCAGGGCCCACCGAGCCCAGTCCCCTGTGCAGCCCACCCTTGCTGATGGGTGTTGTGTCACGTCCCTAACGAAGTGGGTCACCCGGTGACTCTGTGGCCCGAGCTCAAGCGACTGGTCTTTCTAAGGCCCAGTAGCAGAGCTCCCTTTGCCACGTTCTGCGTCTGCAGCGAGTTCTGGCAAATGGAGGCTGTGGCCTCCCGGTGCCACACTGAGCCTAGACGGACCCGTTCCCAGGAAAGGTAGGTCTCGCCGAGCTCCTGGCTGGGGCACTGGGGCTCTGCGTGACGCCGAGGAGTGGTGGTGAAACAAAGGCTGTGGGTGACTCCTCTACCGGTGCTCCTGCTGCGTCTCGCACAAAGCACAAGTTCAGAGGGAAAGTCATCAGCTGTGTCAAGACACCGACAGCCGCGCATGGATGCAGACATGGAGCTGCTCGAACAGGGACCTGTGTGACTCGTGGGCCGGGAGCCCTGCCCTGTGCACTGTCCCCGTGCTGTGCACTGTCCCCATGCTGTGTGCCATCCCTGTCCTGTGTGCCTTCCCCATCCTGTGTGGCTTCCCTATGCTGTGTGCCTTCCCCTTGCTGTTGCCATCCCTGTCCCGTGTGCTGTCCCTGTCCTATGCACTGTCCCCGTCCTGTGTGCCTTCCCCAACCCATGTGCCCTCCCCGTCCCGTGTGCCCTCCCCGTCCCATGTGCTGTCCCCGACCCGTGTGCCATCCTGGTCCTGTGTGCCATTCCTGTCCTGTGTCTGTCCCCATCCTGTGCACCGTTTCCGTCTCGTGTGCCGTCCCCGTCCCATGTGCCATCCCGGCCCTGTGCGCTGTCCCCGTCCTGTGTGCCATTCCTGTCCTGTGTCTGTCCCCATCCTGTGCACCGTCTCCGTCTCATGTGCCATCCCCGTCCCATGTGCCGTCCTGGCCCTGTGGCTGTCCTGGTCCCGTGCGCTGTCCCCGTCCCGTGTGCCGTCCCCAGCCACTGGGGCAGATGACGTCAGGGCCTAGGGCAGTTCGCTTTAAGCCTCCCCTTCAGGGGCTGTG
>VSMD01069988.1:0-11649 GCA_008750895.1 Mirza zaza | reverse complement strand
GGGGCGAGGGGAAGAGAGAGAGAGAGAGAGAGAGAGAGAGAGAGAGAGAGAAAGAGAAAGAAGCTATTGGCTTCCAGAAACCTTCTCCCCAACCCTTGAGCCGCCCACCCCCTTAAGCACCGCAGTGATCTCAAGGGAGAATTGAGAATGCACACAGGGCAAGTGGTCTCGTGCAGACACCCGCTCAGCTCAGCTGGGGCCACTTGCTGTGTGCCGCATCCCGCGCCCGCCTTACAGACCCTTCCCATGGATAATCACAACTTCCTCGCAAGGTTTCTGTGAGCGTCACTGTTTTACAGAAGTAGCGGAGGCCCAGAGAGTAACTCGTTCACATTTATCAGGCAAGTCCTCTGGGTTCCAAAGGAGGTGCCCTTAACAATGTTCCCAGGAAAGACCCTGAACTCAGAGAGGATGATGCTCCTTTAGTGTTACGGTTTCATGATCTGAAAAAAAAACTAGCTCCTGTCTTTGATATTTTGAGATCTCAGCTGTGCCTGATAAGTCGTCCACAGCTTCTCATTAAAATTGGCCGTGACGTTACCGAAAGAAGACAGAAGAGAGGATGGAGGGAGGAGGGAGAGAGAGGGAAAAATGCGCAAGAGGCCCCTCCCCTGAACCTACAATAACAGAAGGGAAATCCACTGCGCTGCGGATGCAGTCGGACCGAGACGCACAAATCATGGCCGGAAACCCTGTTGCTGCTCTGAGCTTAAAGGCCTTGACCAATTTTTGCAAAAGAAGATTTCTGCAATAAATAAGCAAAAAATGGTATTATAATAACACTCTACGTCTATGACGTTAAATTGTATTAACAAAAATCAGGGAATGAAAGGAGGCGGTGGCAGTTCTTCCCATGAATAATCATAATCAAAAGTTATTTATATTTTTATGATTAAATAAAGATAAAAGTATATATACAACTTTATAGACCTAAAAGTAAAGGCTAATTGAGTTTAAAAACAAAATGTCTCTTCTTTCAAATACAATAGAAAGAAAAATATCTCTCTACATATACGCATTAATATTAAGCATATTAATATTTTACATTAACATTAATATTATATTATATATTAAATATTATATATAATTCTAAAAGATAGGAAATGAAGGGAAAAACAGTGGGCCTCCAAAGATAGAAGTATGAAACCCCATGGCAAGAAAGAGAATTATTTAAATCCCATAATTTATAAAACAAGACTCAGAACAGATTTTCAAAAATGTAGCCATTTTCAGTTTTTAAAAGGCAAGCTCAAAGCAAAAGGTAGGTGAAAAGTGTAAAAATGAAAGGCTGGGCAAAAATATATCAGATGAGAAGACAAAGCAACAAAAGAGAAAGAGGGAAATTAGTGTCAGGCAACACAGGTGCTGTGGTTGGAACAGGCTTCTCCAGAATCCAGGTGTTGCCGAGGCGACAGTCTGTGCAGGTGGGGTTAGGCGTGAGGCAGCCATGCGCCTCCTCCCTCACGAGTGGGGGCAGGGCCCCCACGAAAGGGGCTCCCTGCAGCCTGCCTGCCCTTCTGCCTCCCACCCTCCCAACCCCCCACCCACCCTCTGCGAGGACACAGAACACTCTCCTCTCCTCTGGAGGACGCAGCCCTCACCAAACCTGTCGGCACCTTGGTCTCTGACTTCCAGCCTCCGGAACTGTGAAGAATAACTTCTGTTCTTTGTAAACTGCACCTAGAGAGCTGGTGAAGGATTACTCAGTCTCAGTGCTCAGTAGGCACCGAGCCCATCCCACTCCTGCTGAAGGCAGAAGCCCAGGCAGTTTGGCATTGACGAGAATGGTTGGGCTGGCCCTGGGGTGTCCGGGAGGGTGTTCCCAGGGGAGATAGGCATGGGAGCAGGTGGACAGAGTGGGAAAGACTCACCCTGGGGTGGGGGAATGAACTCTTGCTCTCTCTTCCAGAGCTGGGACACCACCCTTCTTCTCCTGCCCTTGGACATTAGAACTCCAGGTCCTCCAGCCCCAGACAGAGAGTGCCACTTCCTTGGTTCTAGGCCACCAGACTCAGACTGTGCTGTGCTGCCAGCTCCCCTGGTTCTCCAGCCTGCAGATGGACTTCTTGTGAGCCAGTTCCCCTAATCAATCTCTTCTGATCTCTCTATGTATCTCCTGTCAGTTCTGTCTCTTGGGAGAACCCTGACTAAAACAGTAGGCTTCTCTATACTTTACACTGGTTGATCTCAGGTGTTCTCCAGGTTTCAAACACCATCAATAGGCCTGTGACTCCCACACTCTCACCCCATCCAGACCTGCACATCTAACCGCCGCCTTCTGTCTCGGGAAAACTCAAAATTCAACCCGTGCACAACTGCATGCTTTATCTCGTCCCTTAAACCTTCCTTTGCTCCAGTTTTCCCCATTTACTTATTCAACACACATACACACAGAGTTTATTTTTTCTGGACAGAGAGTGAGAGTCAACTATGTGACATTCGCACAATTCACATTTTTTGGGGGAAGTTGCATAATAAAAGAATGAACAGATTAACCAGGTCATTTCGGATAAGGATAAAACAAGAGTTTTGGGGAGCCCAGCACTAAACTACAATAAGCATCTGTGATTCTCTTTTCGAATTTTCTGGTGATTCCCCTAGAATAGGTTTCCATAAGTGGCATTGGTGAGCCCAAGGGTGTTTAGATTAGGTTGCCAAGGAAGGCCTGGCTGAGGAAGTTCCATCTGGCTGCTGATGGAGAAGCTAGTGGTTCCTCGAGGTAGGAGAGGAGCTAGCAAAGAAAGGGAATGGCAGACTCGAGGGCCACAACATGGGACAGAGCTGGGTGGGGACACAGAGCAGGAGGGAGGGTAGTCGGAGAAAAGTCAGACTTAGGAGGTGAGGTCTTGGCTTGAAATCTGTGTGTAACAGTCAGGACAGCCTGGGTTAGGCAGTGGTAACAAACAGTCCCCAAGTTTCAGTGGTTTACAACAGTATAGTTTATTTTTCTGCTCACTCCAAATTCACTGAGGACTGACTGGGGACTCCGGCTGTTGTCCTCACTCTGGGACCCGTGCAGACAGGGGGGCTCTCCCGTCGGCAGGGGCAAGGGGGAACGAGGTGAATGGAATCACGTCTTGTCTCTGAAACCTTCCACCCCGACAGGACACACATCTCCTCCATCCACGTCTCACTGGTCCCAGGTCCGGTGGCCCAGCCTGCCAGTGTCGCAGTGCCGGGAAGTGTGGCCCTACCACGTGCATGCGAGGAGGGAGAGCCGGACTGAGTCAGACAGCCCCTGCGACACTCATGCCGAGGCAGAGATTCAGACCTTCATTCCAAGTGCAGCAGTGGAATGCTGGGGTGCACTAGCCTGGCGAGTGGCAGGGTCTGCTTCAGGTCTGTAAGAGGACCTCTGTGTGTGTGGTGGTGGTGAGGAGGATGTGATCAGGGCGTCCGAGAGAGGGCAGGAGACCAGCTGGGCAGCTACGACCCAGGGAGGAGGCGGTGCTGCCACAGCCTGCAGTGGTGGCCAACAAGGCCAGCAAATGGTACAGTCATCGAGCCCCAAACCAGAAGCCTGGGTTCCATCCCTGGCAAGCCCCGCTCACCACCTCCACCACCTGCTCTACTCGAAAGCAAAACACCGTCTGCTCTATCTGCAAAACAGATTCTAAATCCGTCTCATCTCGTTCTCACCTGGCCTCTTGCCGTGGCCCCCAAGTGGTCTTCTGGGCCATTCTCAGTGGAGCTCCGGACCCGTCTTAGGATAGATGTGGGTCCTGTCACTCCCTCTTGCTCAAACCCTCTTCTCGGATTCCTGCTGCCCCTGGGATGAGCTCCCAGGTCTTCGGCCTGGAGTCTTCTCCCACTCACATTCTGCAGCCCGCACCCCCAAGTGCCAGCCTCTGGGCCCCTTTCAGTGCCAGGATGTGCCAGGTGGGCTTCCTCCCAGCCCATTCACACAGACTCTCCCCTCTGATTGCAAAGACACCCCTTCCTGCAGACACACACACATGCACTCGTGTGTGCACACCTGCCTGCCTCTCCCTTCCTCATCATCCCAGCTTTAGTGTTGCTGTTTTAGAGAAGCCTCCCCTGATCACCCAACAATTTGAATTAGACCCACTGCTCTATGCTTTTATAGCACCCGAGGCTTTTCCTTTGCAGGAGTTACTGGAGTCTATGACTCTGCACGTGTGTGTCTGCGTGTGTGCATGCCTGTGTCTCTGAGTGTATAATGTATAACTCTGTGTGCGTGCCTGTGTGTGCATGTAATTGTCATCGGCCCTGGGAGAGGAGAGCACATGTGTTTTGCTCACCACTGAATCACCAGTGCTGAGTGAGGTGACAGCCATAGGGTTGGCACTCGAGGTTTGTGGAATAAATACATGAAATAAATAACCAAAACAATGACAACCACTCACATTGTATTTCTAAACAAACCATACTGATTATACCTAATAGAAGACATAAATATGATTTTATGTAAAATAAATTATAACGAGGTAAATGGGATCTGGATATTACCTTTTAACCCTCCATCCTCTAAGAAGTAGGAAATAGGCAAGTTATTTGCTGCTAAAATCCTACCGGCCATTCTGGTCCTTCCTGCTGAGTTCACTCTGTGTCTCAGCTTTAGCCAAGCAAGATGAGACAGAGTGACTCAGCTCCGGCTTGGTCCATGCCGGCCTGGAAGGAAAGCTGTGACTTTCTCAGCAGTGATGAGTCATTATGGTAACAGGAGTGCAGGTGGCCTGGGCCGCCGGGTCTCTGGCGTGGCCAGCACAGGCAGCATGTGACTTTGCCAGGTGGCCCTGCCTGGCATCTTGCCTCCTGAGCCCCGGCCCCTCTCCCTCTCGGCCCACATTCACACACACGAGAGGAGAAGGCAGCTTGGGGAGGATCAGAGCTGTTCAGGGGTGTGTGCACTGCCACATTTATTAATAGAGCCGCTGTGAAACCGTTTGGACTGTAAAGGCGCAACAAAGTGACTCAGGTGCAAAATTCCTGCATCAGCAGGTGCTGACGCAGGCTCCGTCTATAACCGAAGCAACTGGAAATGTCCTGAATTGATCACAGGCTCAAGTCAACATTTGTACACTCACCCTGGCGGGTCCGGCGGTCACTGTGAGCGGAGCCCACATCAGCTGCAGTGGGGGACCTGGCTATAGAGACATAGTAAGGTCAAGTCCACCAGGCAGGGGAGGCCAGCCTGCAGGGGGCCTGGAGGTCAGGGCAGGAGATGAGTCCTATCAACAGACACGGTGGGCCCTTTTTGGGTTTCTGGCCCCTGTCTCACGTTGCTAAGACTTTCTCCATCTTAACACAGACTACGGTTCTTTTCAAGAGCATGTTCAGCCCTTGTACGAGGCCTTCTGGTGGCTTCTGAATAGGGCTGAATATTTTACTCTCTCCAAGTGGTGCAGCTCTGTTTTATACCAAGGAAAACTATCTACTGGGATGAATTTTATTCTTAGGACTACCGAGAATGCTCAAACCTTTCTTTTTATAGAAAACTGTCCAAATATATTAATATGAGGGCAACTCCTAACGTCTTCATTTTTCAGGGTGAATAGCCCCACAGCCTCGAGCATTTGTTATAGGACCTGGTTTCCCCAGACTTAGAGCCCCACTTTTCAGAGGCAGCAGCTGAGGTTATGAGAGTGGACTTTGGCATCAGAGAGTCCCAACTTGAGCCCCAAATGCACCCAACTCTGCCACCTGGGGCCAATCCTCATCATCTCCAAGGTCTAAAGCTTTCCCACCTTCACAATTAGAACAAGAGCTCTTACCCCATAGGGCTGTTTTAAAGAGTCAACAGACAATAAATACAGATGGTTGGGGTAACACCTAACATCTAGTAAACAGTTGACAGTGTTTGCAAGGAAAGGAGCCCATCCAGTTTGCATGGTGTTCTTGAAGCATCCCAGTCTGAATAAATGCACACGCCTGGGATCCAACTCATACAGCAGGAGCCGGGCATGTGCCCCCTCCTCTGAGCCAGATCTCCAAGGAATGACACCTTAGTGGGGCGGGGCCTTCTGGGGGCCACATCACGCGGACAGCCACGCTGACATGCGTTGCAGTTCACCAGGTCTGGCAAGGAGTGGAGTTAGCAGGCATTGGGGCCACAAGAGCCCACTGCTCCTTTATCCCCATTAAACGGCGTCCCATTTCTCCAAGCTCCAGCGCGCGAAGGTCCCAGTGCAGAATGTGTAATAAATCACCCCAAGTTAGGTGAACATGAGTTCTAACCTCTCCCCATCTAAGTTGCTGAGAAACCCTGTGCACGAGCCTCTGACCCAGTGATCCTCATTCTGCAGGAGGCAGACCCCTCAAATCCCTTTCTTTGGGGTCCCCAGTCAGCAGCTGTGAGTGTACTGAGGCACTCGTTGCTGGGCCACAGATTTCTATGAGGACAATGACTGTGATACCCCAGAGGCTTTACTCATTTATTTAATTTTATTTCAGTAGATTCAAAAGATGCAAGCGCACTTTTGACACATAGGCATGTTGTACAGCGGTGAAGTCTGGGCTTTTAGTGTGCCCACCATAGTGTACTTGTGGGGTTTTGCCGAATGCGTCTTGAGTCGGGTTATGATCTCTGCATCCCTGTGATCCAACCCAGAGGCTAGAAGTGCCCCTTAAGTTCCCACGTGGACTCCAGCCTGGCTTCTCTCATTCATCTCACAGATGAGGACACTACGCTGCGACCTGTTTACCTGGCCCCAAGGTGGTGGAGCCAGGACTGGTGTAGCTGGCTCTGCGCAAAACTTTCTTTTTAAAATTTTTATTTATATTCAAAATGTATTTTATCAAAATGGATTTTATCAAATAAATGTTACAAGCACAGATTTTTTTTTTTCCTTTTTTTTGAGACAGAGTCTCACTCTGTTGCCCAGTAGAGTGCCATAGCGTCAGCCTAGCTCACAGCAACCTTAAACTCCTGGGCTTCAAGCAATCCTCCTGCCTCAGCCTCCCGAGTAGCTGGGACTACAGGCATGCGCCACCATGCCCGGCCAATTTTTCTATATATTTTTAGTTGGCCAATTAATTTCTTTCTATGTTTAGTAGAGACGGGGTCTCGCTCTTGCTCAGGCTGATTTCGAACTCCTGACCTCGAGTAATCCGCCCGCCTCGGCCTCCCAGAGTGCTAGTATTACAGGTGTGAGCCGATGCACCCAGCCAGCACAGATTTTCTTTTTTTAAACTAACAAGTATTACAAAACTTAACAGCAACAACAACAATCAGGTCTCTGCCTTACCCCTCCACGCTCCCCAGTCCAGAAGTGTGGGAAACTGTTTTGCTGTTTCTTCTGATATATTTTGTCTCATATATACATAATATGCTTGTGTTGCTAATCCTAATTTATTCATTTTTAGACATTGTTAACTTCCTGGTGAATATTTTATTTGACAGCATGATATTTTGTTACATATTCTCCTACAATATAACATCTCCCTATCTATAACTTTGGGCTGCCGTACCAAAATACCACAGGCTGGGCGACTTAATGCCTGTGGTCCACAACCCCCAGGCCACAGACCAGCACCAGTCCCTGGCCTGTTAAAAACAGGGCTGCACAGGGCAAGGGAGCATTTCATCCGTATTTATAGCTGCTCCCCATCAACTGCATCATAAACTGAGCCACACCTCCCGTCAGATCTCTCCCACTTCCCCTCCCCACAACACCCCCAGGTCCACAGATAAATTTTATTCCACGAAACTGGTCCCTGGTGCCAAAAAGGTTGGGGACTGGTGACTTCCAAAACAGAAATTTATTTTCGTACAGTACTGGAGGTTAGAAGTCCAAGGCCAGGGTGCCAGCATGGCCGGGCTCTGGCCAGGACTCTTCCTGGCTTCTAGACGTCCACCTCCTGGCTGTGGCTCCCGTGGCCTTTCCTCCGTGCAGTGCAGAGAGAGAGCTCTGCCTCTCTCGTCCTCTCCTTATGCCGATCTAACCCTAAATATCCCCCAAAGGCCCCATCTTCAAATATCACATTGGGGGTTAGGGCTTCAGCATATGAATTTTGGTGAAACACCAACATTCAATCCATAACACTCTACTATTAAGGTCTGGTTGTTGGGGAGAGGGTTAGTATTATTAAAATGCCCAGATGAACACGGATATTTGCCAAGATTTCTGATTATTTTCTTATTTTACGACTTCATTGAGGTATAACTGGCAGTGAACAGACAGCGCATGCCTTGACTGCACAGTGTGATAAGTGTGACACATGCACACGGCGGGGAGCCATCACCACACTCAGGACGGTCCCTGCAGGAGCCTCCCTTGTCACTGTCAGTTGTCGATCCCCTTGCCCCCAACCCGGCCCCAGCCCATTCTCAGGCCACACTAACCTCGTTCTGTCACTACAGACTAGTTTGCATTTTCTAGAAATTTTATATAAATGCAATAGTACAGCATATACTCTTTTTTTTTTACAGCTTGTTTCTACGTACATTTTCTGAGCTCCATCTGCGTGGTCGTATGTTATCGGTAATTCATTCCTCCTCATTGTTGAGTGATATCCCATTGTGCTGCCGACCGTAATCTCTTCTCTGTTGATGGACATTTGGGTTGTCTCCAGTTTGGGGCTTTTACAAAGACAGCTGCTGCGAACAGTTGTCTGCAAGCCTCTGTGCAGACGTGTGCTTTCTTTTCTTTTGGGCAAATGGTAGAAGTGGAATGGCTTTGTTGTATGGTAGGTGTGTGTTTAATGTTTTAAGAAACTGCCAAACTGTTCCCAAAGTGTTTGCACCATATTTACATTCCCTCAGCAGTGTGTGAGTTCTGCCGGAACTTGATATGGCTGGTGTTTTCAGTACAGCCTTCCTAGCGGTGATGTAGTGGTATTTGACTGTGGTTTCAATTTGCATTCCCTGAGAGCTGAGTTCTTAGTCACTGCTGGATTTTGCCTCTCCTGATCTCAGGATTCTGGCTGTGGTTCTTTCCAGTGACAGAAAGTCAGAGCCTACCCTTGGGGAGTTCATGACCCAGAGGGAAGCAAATGTCTACTGCAGGTGCAGGACACAGCAGGCCCCAGGAAGCACCAGGCCTTGAATTTAGAGAGTCAGGGAAGGCTTCAAGGACTAGGAGACTCTTGAAGAAGGGCAGAGGGAGTTTACTCAGTTGAGTGAAAGGGTAGAAAAGTGGGACATTCCTGGGGTGGTACAGTGTGGGAAGGCAAGGTGGCTGGGGGAGCCACAAGGGGCAGATTGAAGGCTTCTAGACTATGAGAATATTATTGATTTTATCTTATAAGAGAAGGGACATTTTTGTGCATTTTGAGTATGTTTTAGGAAGATCAGAGTGGCAGCAGTTTGCAGGATGGGAGAAGGGGCTGGTGCCAGGGAGTGAGTGACCAGCTGCATGGTCTAACCCTCAATCCTGTGCTGGGCACCAAGACTGCTGCAACTGTTCTGGGGAGAAGCTTTATGTGCCTACACTTAGTCAGTTACAGTGGAGAGGAAGAGACAGGAGCTGGTTAGGCTTTGGTGACTGCCTCCTGAGCAGGTACAGGGATACGTTTTTGCTTTGGATGACTAGATAGCTGAAATGTGAAATGCAGAACTTATGGAAGGACATTTGTGGGGAAGAGGTGATGAACCTGGGTTTGGCACGTATAAATTGGGAGGCACCAACAGAATATCCAATGGACAATGGCACGGGGTCTGGACTGTTGAGAGTTACAGTGCACATGAGCACGGTGACGCTGAGGCTAAGGATGAGACTGCCCGGGGCATGCCCAGCAGAGCCACCACAGTTAGCAGGACGCCAGAGGAAGAGAAGCCTTCCAGAGGGCTTTGGGAGGCAGTGGTGGGAAACAGAGGGAGACCACCAAGTTCTAGTCAGCGTGGGGGAGTCGAGGTTAAAACAGACTCTGTAAACCATGAGTGGAGGGAAGCACAGAGAGGTGAGCTGGGACTGAAACTGTTGGCCCACGGGCACTGGGAAGGAGTGTGCAGGGGCATCACTTCAGCCCCGTGGTGGGGGTGATGGGTATCCAATGATCCTAGGGAGGCTGGAGGACAGAGCTAGGAACCCCCCCCCCCCCCCGGGATCCATGAAAGAGAACTCCAATGCTCTGCCTACCTGGGATGGCAGCCACACAGTAGCCGCTTGTCGGCAATGAAGGAGAAAGCAGGCGAACACCCGTGGGCCAGGACCCGGACGCTTGTGCCGCTTTCCAGGTCTAGCATTGGGTGAGAACCTGAACTGCCAATATACAAGCTCATTCTCTGAGCTGTGGTCTCTGGGAGATCCGACTGCGGGTACCATGAAAAACAAGGAAGGATGATGCCTGGAGGACAAGAAATGCAACTCCTATGCCAAGTGGGCATTACAGTGCACATTGCAAATGAACCCTACAAAGCACCCTTGGAAACCAGGTGTCTCAGAAGAAAGACAAGAAGGTAACAAATTAGAGAATACATTTTCATTAGCTGGAAAATGAAAAAAAAATAGAGAACACTGCAAAGGACTTTAAGAGTGTATGTTTAAAATCCTCAGAAAGGCAAAAAAAGTGACCGCAACTGTAAACAAGAACAAGTAGTTATGAAACAAAAAAATGTCAGTTAGGAATCAAGACTAATATGGATAAATGATCAATCTCAAAATCTGGAAAAAAATATAGCTATTGAAATACAAGCCTGATTAAATGAGATCAACAGTAAGCTGGGAAAAAATTTGATGAGTGCATTTGGAAGACAGAATTGAGGAAATCAATCAGAATGCAGCACAGAGAGATCAGGAGATAGACATAGGAAAGAGAAGTAAAGGAAGGTGGAGAAGATGCTGAAAAGGTACATATGGATCAAATGGAATAGGGAAGAGGAAAGTTAACTGAGATCATGGCTAATTATTTCCAGACGGGAAGGAAACTACAAGTGCCTCAGACCCAAAGAACACATTGAGGGCCAAGTAGGGTAAACATGCAAACAAATCTCCAGATTTAGATGTTTACAGTGAACCCACAGATTAGAGATGAGAAAGGAAATTTTTCAAACTACTAGAAGGAAAAGACTCTTTGTACTAAGGAATGGCTATCGGAGAGACAGCTAGACTCTTCATCAGCAAAAGAGAGGCCAGAAAATAACAGAGCAAAATGTTGAGGGAAAATGACTAACAATGTAATATTCTATGCTCAACTGAAACATCCTTTAAGAGTTATGGCTATATATAAATATTTCTAGACATGCAGGTACTATAATTCTGGTCAAGGTGGCAAAATGAGCAGATATCAAACAGTAGTAACATGATAAGGAGAATTTGGAGGAGAGTTTAAAAGTCCTTGACTTTCATTTGGGTGAAGAATTCAACATTAGTCTCATTTATGTATGTTGTTATAGTTCACAACAAAAATGGTTTTTGTTTTTTAAGTTAGGATCCTTGTCTTATTCAGGAGAGTTTGATTAAAATTAGATTTAGGCTTTAGGAAAATATTATCACGTTAGAGCATGTATTTCCCAACGTGGCTCTTTTAATAATGTGAACCTCTCAATGGAAAACAAAGTTGCCTCGCTCTGGGTTCTTTCCTCCTTGAAGTGCATTGAATTGGATGTTTTTTTCCCCTTTTCGGTAAAGCCAAGATCTAGGCTATAATCACATTCATTTTGCACATGGCAATAAACATTCAATTAAAGTCCCAAGCGCGCAAGATCAAAATCCACTAGCTAACACACAAAGCTGACATAATTACCTC
>VSMD01069986.1:0-75501 GCA_008750895.1 Mirza zaza | reverse complement strand
ATGTATATTAGACCTTGAGATACTGTTGCACTTGTTCTTAACACTCTGTTAATTTTTGTTCAATAACTTTCCTCTGCATTTTCATATTATAGAATTTATATTTATGTATCTTCAAGTTCACTGACTCCCTGTGTCATCTTGATTGTATTGTTAAAGCCATTCAGTGTTTTCTTTTAATTTGAGAACATTGTAATTTTCATTTCTAGAATTCCTATTTGCTTCTTTGTACATACTTTCAATATTTCTGCTAGGTTTTTCTGTAATTTTATTCATCAGTTGCATATTTTTATTTGCCTCATTGAGCAGAGTTGTAATAGCTGCTTTAAAATCCTAACATGGTAATTCCAACATCTGAGTCATCCCATGGATGGTCTCCATTAAATGTCTTTTTTCTTGAGAATGGTTCTTATTTCCTGGTCTCTTCATATGTCTAGTAATTTTTATGAATTCCTGGAAATTGTGAATATTATATTATAGACACTTTGTTATATTTTTCCAAAAATGTTGAAGTTTCTTGGTTTATTTCTTTGACTCAGCAGGCACCCAACTTGGCTGAAATCAAACTAGAAATGCCTTCTCTTGGGCAGCAGCCCAAATCTCATCTCAGTTCTTTCATCCTTACCTCGAGCCTGCCCCATGCATGAGTAGTCTGGGATTAACTAAATGAGGAAACTAGCGCTTAGAGAATTTAAGAAACTTGCCCAGATTCACACAGCTAGATTTCAACCCCAGGCTATCTGACTCTAGAACTTGCAATCTCTCAAGGCCACGCTATGCCTCTCGAGACTGAGAAAGAAAGATGAAGGGAGTCCTTAGAAATGTTCATCTGGTCAAACTGAGAAAACATGAGCTGGATTTGGGCTCCCTTTACATTCTACCTCTCCAGATTCTAAGGAAGAAGAACTGGTAAAGGGAGAAGGACTTGGCACAGATGATTTTTCTAGCTCTAATGCCTGCATTGCTCTCTTCCCAACTTTTATCCATTGAGCTGGACCAGTGGCAATTACACTTTGGTCAATGGTTCTGAGCATCAAACGCCACTAATGTCAAGGCATTTCACATGTCTGGCAGACAAGATGTCCTATGCTTCTACTTCCTTCTCAAAGGAGCACCTCACTCTTTTCATTCTGCTCATGGTAGGTAAGAATAAACTAGATTTATTTTAGCCTAGTTAGGTGGTGGTTCTTTCATTTAATCAAACAATAATATATTTAAACCATTAAGCCATTATTGCTGATTTAAGGGTATATCACAACAGCACTTCTAGAATACACAAGAAATCAGTCACTGTTCCAAAGAGATGTCAACAATAACCCTCATGCCCATGTCCCTCATATTCTGTGCTCCTTTATTCTCTGTGTCCCCCAATTAGATGAACTGAGGGAGGATAATCTGTCATGTGGCCATATCTATAGGAGAAAGCAATTGTCATCTCAGCTTCCACCTGCACCATGGATCTGTCCATGCAACATCTGCAAGAATGGGATTCAGTTTGCAGGCACTGCCATGTTTAGGGATGCCCAGATTCTTACCTTTGCTCTCTCTGGTCCAAAAGAGGTAAAAAGAGTACAAGGGGAGCTGCACCAACATAGCCTCCACCTGGCTATCTAGGATTATCTTGTCTAGAAAAGGAACAGATGGTAAAGTCCTCTCTGAGCCAACAGTACTTTACACCATCTGGCCGGTCCCCAATGCCCTAGCCTCTCTTGGACCAGCTCACCACAGGGACCCAGCACTGGATTCTCAATCCTCTTGGGGTGGAGTTTCTCACAGAATTAATTATCTTCAATTTAACAGCTCTTGAGATTGGTCCAACCTGCAGCTAAGAATAGCAGAACCCTATTTCCAAGGGTGCTGATGAAATTACAAGAACTCATTTCTCATGGTCTCTATGAACAAGGAAAAGAGGCAAACATTATAGCAAATTTTGAAATAAACAGAAAAGGGGTGGGATGTGGTTATTAGGCTCTGTGTAGCGTTCTGTGAATGCAGCTTCCTGGGATAGTATATACTGCCATGATCCTAACCTTGACCTGGAGCTTTTGACCCTTACTCTCAGAAAGGACAAAAAGAAGAGGTTCTCTAACACTATGAGAGAAAAACAGAAAGTCAAGCAGATATGATGTCAAGAATCATCATTCAACACATCCAAGGTATGAAGCAATTTTCCTTTTGGTGCCTTTAAGAGGAGTTCTTGTCCAGTTCTTCTCATCCATCCACAGTGGGAGGGATGCAGGTGCAGCAGAGAGAAGCCTGACAGTGCAGCAGAGAGAAGCCTCGCCAACAGCCCAGCAATTGGCAAGAGCAGCCAGGTAAGGACTAGGAGAGCAAGACTCGTGGCTCTGTTTTGTCTCTTTTCCTTCCTGTTTCTCCTCTGCCCATTCCAGCCTTTGGTAAGATGGGAGCCCATCTCTCAAAAACAGTTCTGTAATAACCTAATGCTATTACACTGTTTTAGTGGCCAAAAAGGGCAAAAGACACACAGGTCCTTAGAATTGTATAGACAATGAGAGTCATCGTGATATAAGGAGAATGGAGCACAGGAGTTGACAGTGACTTGTCCCCAAATAATCCCATGATGAAGCCTTTCACCCACCCTGCAGCCTGTGCAGGAGACACACACACGCACATGCACAAACGCAGGGACATGCACGCTCACGCCCACACAGCATTAAGGCATTAGAAGGAGGTAGCTCCAACATACAAGCTTCTCTGCTGTTCATGGGATCTTCATCAAAGAGAAGCTTCTAATTTCTTCCATTTTATACATTTTATCTACCCATGGTTTGGTTTGCAGGTAAGTCTTCCTTGATTAATTTATTTTTCAATAAGTGGTACATTCACATAGTTCAAACTTCAAAATGTGCTAAAAGGCACACATAAAAATCTTTCTCTGTCCTACCTCCCATCCACCCAATCCCATAACTCTAATTAGTAACCACTGTTATTGGTTTCCTGTTTATTCTTCCAGAAATGTTTCATGCACATCCTAGCCAATATAATATATATTATTTCGGAGAGTGGGATTTAAATATTTATATTTGGGACCAATATGGTAAAATGATTATGTCCTGATCGCTCCAGTCCCCCCACTGCACGCTTATTCCCTGTTTTTGTACCTTATAACTGCTGCTTCTTTCCTCCCTGGGCATTCCTTTCCACATCAGAGAACACTCATGGAGAACATGAGTTCTCTAAATTTTATTTCCATTTTCAAACTTGAACCTGGGTTCAAAGTCATCTAAGTTAAGTTCACCAAAAATGATAATCAATCAACCACAGGCGATTTATGTCTTCTAAAACAGCATGCAGCTAATACAAAAGGTATGAGTGATTTTGTTTTAAGTTGTAGGCGTTACAGTCCCTAACAAGCCTGGGGAGATGCCTACTGGCCCCTGTGAAAAGGAAGAAGGACAATGCATTAAAAACATTTTATATTTGGATGAAGTGCTGAGTAGTTGTTGGGCAAGAGGTGGACTAAAAGTCGAGACTAAACTGTGACAAAAGGAAAAAGAAAGGAGGAAATAAGGTCCCCGGTCAGTGACTTAGGGATTAAGAGGAAAAATGGACGGGAAATTGGGGCTGAGGTTTCTGTCTCTGCTAAGCCAGAAATGGTCAAGGGGCGAGATCAAAGAGGGGGAAGATTCTGAGGCCTTTTTGATCTGCATAAGTCAATGGGAGGCTTGTGCTGAGTGAGGGAGGTGAGGGTCAGCCCCAGGAACTGGAGAATGCAGCAGCTGTTAAGGGAGCCACAGGGGCGATTGTGCTCACCAAGGCAACAGGTGAACCCGGTAGAAGCAGCTACAAACATGCACCAGCCCCACTGATCCACATACCTCCCCTAGAGCTCTAAGGGGGATGAGGAATGCAGAGACAAGCAGGAGACCTTGGAGATTTCAGCTGCTAACAGACAAAATGGGCTGATTAAAGGAGACCACATGGGAGGGTGAGAAGAGCAGGGACCTTGGAATTAAGCAATTGAGGCTGGATCCAGGCTGGCACTGCCACTGGCTGGATGTGACTTAATTTGGGGGATTTCTCATTTATTTTTCTAAGGGGACAGAGAGAGCTATCCTTTTGTTATTAATTAAAAAGAATTATTTTGAGAATATTAATTCTTTCCTTCATAAATGCTGAAAATAGCTTCCCACTCTTTTGCTTGTCTTTTTACTTTGTGTGTGACCTTTTTCTTCAAAAGAATTTTTAAATTTAATTTAATCAAGCCAATTATTCTTTTCTTCTTTTCTTTCTTCCATTGTTTTTTACTTAGAAAAGTAACTTCTTGTTACTTCTAAGTTGCTTCTTGTCCTAACATGAAATAACTATTGTGCTGTATTTTCTTCCAGTTGCTTTATAGTTATATCTGTAGAAATAATGCTTTAACCACTGAGCGTGGTGGGGCACACCTGTAGTCCCAGCTACTTGGGAGACTGAAGCATGAGGATCACTTGAGCCCAGGAGTTCAAGACCAGCCTGGCCAACGTAGAAAGACCCCATCTCTACAAAGAATTTAAAAATTAGCCAGTCGTGGTGGCAGGTGCCTGTAGTCTTAGCTACTTGGGAGGCTGAGGTGGGAGGAGGGCTTGAGCCCAGGAATTCAAGGATGCAGTGAGCTATGATCATGCCACTACACTGCTGCCTCCTAGGGAACAGAGTGAGACCCCTCTGTAATTTAAAAAAATGCTTTAACTACCTGAAATTTATTCAGAGATGTGAGATGTGTATTTAAATTAATTTTCCAAAGACTTAACCAGCTTGTCCCAGCATTATTTGCTCACTCTCTCTTCCTTTCCTGCTGATTGGCAATGCCACCTTTAGCAAAGCAAAATCTAATGAATACCGTGCTCTGCTCCTGGGTTTTCTATTGTTTTTTCCTCTGATGGATTTTTTTAATGGGAAGAGAAGCAGCATACAACAGCCCTTGGGGTATCCACATACAAAAGGAAGATAGTTTAGTGAAAAATGTTCATGGTCAGTGAAAGAATAAGACTTAAAATGCCACTATTACCTGGTAAGTAGTGAGTTTAGTGGGTGTAACTAAGGCAGATGAATTCGTAGGCTACGCTTAACTTAGGAGGAAAAAGATAGCACCGGGGGAAAACGGATTCTATGGGTTAATTCCTCAACTGAAACACTGTTCCTTTCCAAGAATTTCACATGGTGCGTTTGTTTTGTTTGGAGTATCTGTGTCTCTGTAACTCTAATATATCCCACATATTCCTACAGCCAGAACTCTACTAACTCAAGTCTATGTCTGAAACTACTAATCAAAAGGTTCAGGCTATTCCCTCTGCCTGATAGTACCTCTAACCACACTCCCTTTCATTCTCTCCATTCTTTGAGGTTTATTTAGTCAGATGCTAAATTCGTACTGAGCAGCTGTGTTGTTCCAGGCTCAGGGCTAATGCTAGATTTCAAAGCTGAACAAGGGAGGCACCTTCTCTGCCCGCTCCGAGTGGTGCTCCCAGTAGCACAGAAGGCACCTGTGAGTAAACAGACGCAGGGTGATGTGTGCCGTGCTGGGGGAGGCGCAGCATCCGGAAGGTCACGAATGTGAGTTTCTTGCAAGCGGATGAATTGGAAAAGGGCTTCCTAGAAGAAGTGGCATTTAAGATGAGACCTGAAGTTTGGCTAGTCTGATGAATGGGGTCAGAAAGACTATTCCAGCCTGAGAAAATAACATGGGCAAAATAACACGCCCAAAGGTGAGAGAGTGTCTTTTAAATAATCGAAAGTACCATTGGTACATAGGGTGTGGATGGAAGGAGGGGGTTCCCTGAGGAACTGGGGGTGTCTGTAATACATGCCAGGTGGATCAAGGGCCTTCAGGCCATGTTAGAAGTTTAGAGTTTATGCTGAGAGTAATGAGGAGCCCCTAAAGGAATTTTTCAGCTCGAATGACAAAATCAAATTTGGTTTTTAGAAAGTTCATTGTCTCTGTAGTGAGGAGAGCAGGTGGCAGGTGGCCATGCCTGGAGGCAGGGTGAACAACTGCTCAAATATAAGTGAGAAACCTTAGTGCCCCTAGTGATCGTAGTGGCAGCAGGAACTTAGGGTAATGGGTAAACAGAGAGAAGTGGGTAAATTTTAGCTATATTGAGAAAGCAAAATTGCCAAGATTTGGTGGTGTTTGGATGTAGATGGGAAGGAAGAAAAAGGAGTCAATAATGAAGCCCAGGTTTCTGACCAGGCCAGCTGTGTAAATAACTGTGATAATGATTTCTACAATAAACATGATTTACCAATTCCAAAACCCCTTTCCAGTCGCCCTTCTTTGTGAGGTATTGGGCTTATCTGACCTGTGAAATCCTGGGTTATGTGAATGTCATAGTCTCTACATGAACACCTCAATAGCAAGACCAATAAACACCTCCAGCCTAGCCCCAGAATATATATATTGGATTAATGTTTTTGCGATAGTGTTAAAAACCACTTCTCAGTTGCAAACAAATCCGTGGTTTCCCACAGCACTAAGCACAGGCACTTGCAAATATTCAGTTGGACCACATGTAACTGCCATTTTTACAGGTCCCAGATAGTCAAATATTGGAGATTTCGTACAACTCCACCTCACGCTGGAAGATTGACATTGGGATGTTGCACGATTTTCAAAGTTCACAATCCAGGGCTTACCAATTTCTTTCAATTAACCCAACTTTCTTCTTCCAGAAAAATGGGATGGAAAAACCTGACGAACATAGCAGAATTTTTCCTTCTGGGGTTCTCTGAGCAGCAGGAGCAGCAGAAGGTCCTCTTTGGGCTCTTCCTGTCCCTGTACTTGGTCACCGTGGCAGGCAACCTCCTCATTATTCTAGCCGTCATCACTGATGCTCAACTCCACACCCCCATGTACTTCTTCCTGGCCAATCTCTCTTTTGCAGATGCCTGCTTTGTGTCCACCACAGTCCCTAAGATGCTGGCAAACATCTGGATCCAGAGTCAGGTCATCTCGTACTCAGGGTGTCTGTTACAGCTGTACTTTTTCATGCTGTTTGTGATGCTGGAGGCGTTCCTCTTGGCTGTCATGGCCTGCGACCGCTACCTGGCCATATGCCACCCACTCCACTACATCATGGTCATGAGCCCAGGGCTCTGTGTCTTCCTCGTGTCTGCGTCCTGGGTCGTGAATGCCCTCCACTCCCTTCTCCACACACTCCTGATGAACAGCCTGTCCTTCTGTGCAGACCACGTGATCCCACACTTCTTCTGTGACATCAACCCCCTCCTGAGTCTCTCCTGCACAGACCCATTCATCAATGAGCTGGTGATCTTCATTGTTGGGGGTCTCGCAGGCCTGGTTTGTGTGCTGTGCCTGATCATCTCTTACACGTACATTTTCTCAACCATCCTGAAGATACCCTCAGCCCAGGGGAAGCGAAAAGCCTTTTCCACCTGCAGCTCTCATCTCTCTGTGGTCTCTCTCTTTTTTGGGACTTCCTTTTGTGTTTATTTCAGCCCCCCCTCAACCCGTTCGGCACAGAAGGGCACAGTTGCATCGGTGATGTACACGGTGGTAACCCCAATGTTGAATCCCTTTATCTATAGTTTGAGGAACCAAGACATGAAGTCTTCCCTGAGAAAGCTAATTTGGGTTAGGAAAATTCCTTAGCGGTAGTGACTTGACATCCAGTATAAGGATCTCCATCCATCAGTGTTCCCTAGACTAAGTAGTGAGGAATAGAAGAGGGAGAGAAATTGGAGCCCTCACTTCCATTACCTATGATCTGAACCTGAAATATTCATGCCTAAGCTACAGGACTGCATCAGAACAAAGCTATTATCAGGTCAGTGTCATTAGGCTAAGTTCTTACAATTATTATGTTCTAAAATAGACATCCAGATTTATAATATAATAAAGCATTATTATATTTAATAATAACATTATTAAATATAATGTTAATATTATAAATGTCAGATATAATATTAATTATATTAAATTATATAATTTAATATAATTTAATATAATATTATTATATTTAATAATGTTATTATTAAATATTATTAATAATACTTTTAAAACAACATGGAACAACTAACTCATGACGAAAATAAGGGAATAAAGTTTGCTCAACTTTAATTTTTCTGTCGCAATTGTGTAAGCCATACCAACTGAGTTGTCTGTTTCTGCTGGATACTGTATCTGCTGTTAATCATCAGTCCTCTTCAGTTAGCCCACAAACAAGATTAATTTTTTTTTTAAATTTAATGTGAATGGCCTGCTTCATCTTCAACAGCATCTCTTCCCTCCTTAAAATGAGGATCCGACCGGGCGCGGTGGCTCACACCTGTAATCCTAGCACTCTGGGAGGCCAAGGCGGGCAGATTGTTCAAGGTCGGGAGTTCGAAACCAGCCTGAGCAAGGGCGAGACCCCGTCTCTACTAAATAGAAAGAAATTAATTGGCCTACTAATATATATAGAAAAAATTAGCCGGGCATGGTGGCACATGCCTGTAGTCCCAGCTACTTGAGAGGCTGAGGCAGAAGGATCGAGCCCAGGAGTCTGAGGTTGCTGTGAGCTTGGCTGACGCCACGGCACTCACTCTAGACTGGGCAACAAAGCGAGACTCTGTCTCAAAAAAATAAATAAATAAATAAATAATAAAAAATAAATTAAAAATGAGCTATCCACTTGTAAACTACTGATTTCTTTGAGGCATTGTCCCCATAAACATTTTGTAAAGCATCAATTATTTCAGTATTTGTCTACTCAAGCTTCACCATAAAAGTGAAGTTTGTTCTTACCTCAATTTTAGCAGAATTTATCATGTTCCTCTGATAGGACCTCTTTGCAAACTGATATTTTCTTAGTGCCTCAAACTAGATCCTGTTCAGACATGTTATAACAAGTTAGAATGAGTTTATTTTGGTGCAAAAAGAAAATTGAAATTCATGCTTAAATTGGAGAAAACACAAATACATGGAAATATATCCTGTGTTTATGCATTGGAAGAATTAATATTGTTAAAATTCCCATACTACCCAAAGCTATCTACAGATTCAATACAATCCCTATCAAAATTCCAATGTCATTTTTCACAATAATAGAAAAAACAATTCTAAAATTCATATGGAACCACAAAAGACCCCAAATAGCTAAAACAATATTGAGTAAAAATAACACAGCCAGAGGCCTTGCACTCTTATTTTAAAATATATTATAAAACAATTGTTTATTTTTTTTTATTTCAGCATATTACAGGGGTGCAAATGTTTAGGTTACGTACATTGCCCTTGCCCCACCCAAGTCAGAGCTTCCAGCATGCCCATCCCTCAGACGCTGCACACCACATCCATTACATGTGTAAAACAATTGTAATCAAAATAACAGGCATAAAAAGGGACACAAACCAATGGAACCAGATAAAAATCCCAGAAATAAATCCATCCATTTATGGTAAATTGATTTTTTTTTACAATGGTGCCGAAAACTCAACAATGAGGAAAGGACAGTCTATTGAATAAATGGGGCTGAGAATACTATATATCCACATGTAGAAGAATGAAATTAAACCCTTATCTTAACCAAACACAAAAATTAACTCAAAGTAGACTAAAGACTTAAATATAAGACCTAAAATTGTAAAACCACTAGAATAAAATATAGTGGGAAAACTCCACAACATTGGTCTGGGCAATTAATTTTTTAATATGACCATGAAAGCACAGGAAACAAAAGCAAAAATAGACACATGTGAAAGCATCAAACTACAAAGCTTCTATGCAGGAAAATAAAAAATTAACAAAGTGAAGAGATAACCAACAGATTGGGGGAAAATATTTGTAAACCATGCATCTGATAAGGGGTTAATATCAAAAACATATAAGAAACTCAAACAACTTAATAGCAAAGAAGCAAAGAAGCCAATTTTAAAAATGGGCAAAGGCAGGAGTTCAAAGCTGGAGTGAGCTATGATCGTGCCACTATACTCCAGCCTGGGTGACAGAGTGAGACTCCTTCTCAAAAATAAATAAATAAATAAATGTTTATGCAAATATTTGATCCATGTTCAAAGTGTGTGTGTTTGTGAACAACTTTTTTCTATTATTAAACAAAAATGCCTAAATATCACTCTCAATTAATGGACTGAATTCCATATTAAACCATCCATGAATAAAGGCCTTTATACTGCCATCTGGGTGAAGAAGAAAGATGAAACATTTTTATCCCAAATCAAAGGAATGACAAACTACAAAAATATACTTAATGATTAAATATTTCTATTTTCCAATTAGAATTTGTTCAATATCAAATTTAAAATATCATTTCCAATAGGCTACATTTATGTTGTGATAAAGGTATAGTCCACATATTAATAAAATAAAATATTTATGATCATATTTCTACAACTGATTTTTCTAAAATCTAGACTGCTTTACAATCATCTACATTATCTGCTTGGCTTCATGAAAATGCAGGTTTACAAACTTTTCTCCACTTTTTGGTTGTATATGATGAAAATCGTAATTCAAGATCATGATGAGAAATATTAAGAAGATGTGAAGGAAATTAGCAGGATTACCTGACAAGTGATTGGAAATCAACTACACAGGACTCTTTAGTCTCAAGATGTAGTAGAGTGTAGTCCTGAGGATTTGGGACTCTAAAGACAAACTGTCTGGGTTCAAATCTCAGCTACACCTCTTACTTCTCGTGTGATGTTGCACGATAAATTAACCCCTCTATCTTTTTGTCCATAAAATTGGGATAACAATAGGACCAACTTCATAGAGTTCATGTGTGAATAGATTGTAAAAGTGCCTTCCGTACAGAAAATTACCCAACAAGTGTTTGCTATTTACTATATCTCTTTTAAATATAGGTTGTTCTGTTTAAGGTCTGTAAAATTACATAAAAATTAAAGGATAGAATTATATGATGGTATGTATGCAGAGAAGGAAATAAGAGAAGCCTTCATTCAACAGCAAAAAGTAAGATATTGGAAGTAGAAAACTTCAGGATTATATGTGCTCCATAAGACAGAAAATATTGGGTTTTATTTTCTTCACTTCAGAGTGTCATTGAAGATTCTTGAGTTGGATGAAAACGATGATTACAGTGCTGTTTAAGGTTACAATTCCAAACTAATATGGATAATAGGTGGTGTTGGCACAAGGATATTTAAATTTTATTTTCAAACTGCAAGTCCACCCGGGAACAGAGAAAGAAGCATGCTGACCACCCTGGTTTCCTGCCTCCAACTCTACTTCAAACACAGCTGTTGCCATCACATTTTGACATTAGCTTATAACATATGGTTTTGTTTAAGCAAAAGGTTTAGTGGTCTTCAAAACAAATTTTAAGCCACCAATTTAGAGTGACATTCCATTATAAACATTACCATATCTATAAATTAAAAATGGTAAAATCCCAATTACCATTTTAGAGAGAAAGAAATTTTCTTTTTGCTAAAGACTCTTCCCAGGGCTCTCTTCATGTCTCTGTTTCTCAGGCTGTAGATGAAGGGGTTCAGCATGGGGGTCACCACAGTGTACATCACAGCCATGACAGTCTCCTTCACAGTATTATTATTCGTGGATGGGCATAAGTGTCCCATAATTGTCCCATAGAAGAGAGACACCACGGAGAGGTGGGAGCCACAGGTGGAGAAAGCCTTCTGGATGCCCTCAGCAGATGGGACCTTGAGGATGGTGGAGACAATTCTTGCATAGGACATGATGATGAGTACGAATGGGATGACAAGAATGAACCCTCCCATGAAAAGTATCACCAACCTATTGACCCGAGTGTCAGAACAGGCCAGCTTCAACAAAGTAGATGTATCACAGAAAAAGTGAGGGATCACATTGTCAGCACAGAAGGACAGCCTGGCCATGAGCAGGGTGTGCAACATGGCATGGGCAGTGGTCAGCACCCAGGACAGCGCCACCAGAGACAAGCAAACCTTAGGACTCATGATGGTGGTGTAGTGTAGGGGAAAACAGATGGCCACATAGCGGTCATGGGCCATGACCACAAGGAGGAAGCTCTCCAGAACTCCAAAAAACAAATAAAAATACATCTGGGCCAGGCAGCCTGCATAGGGGATGGAAGGGACTTGGCTCTGCATGTTCTGGAGCAATTTGGGCATTGTGACAGAGGAAAAGCAGAGGTCAGAGAAAGACAAGTTACTAAGAAACAAATACATGGGTATGTGGAGATGGGAGTCCAGATGAATGAGGACTATGATGAGGAGGTTCCCCAGGACAGTGGTAAGATACATGGCCAGGAACAGGGCATAGAACAGGTTTTGGTGCTCTGGCTGGATAGGCAGGCCCAGGAGGAGGAACTCTGAGATGACCGTTTGGTTCTTCTTCATCATTCTGTGACTCTATTATCTTCATGAAGAATATAATGCTACTTAAAATCTAAAGATAACAAACAAATATATCTCTATGATGTGTGGCCTACTGTCAAAGGGCAAATGAGTGAGAATTTAGGAACAGTGGTAGACGGGCTCCTACTACACCCTTCTGTTGAAACTGTCTTGTCAAAGCCAATGACGACTCTAAATTCATGTCTCTAAATTCAGTAACACATCACATCTAACACTAACGATCACTTCCTACTTCGTGAAACTCTCCACTCTCCTGGTCAAGTGACACCTTACCTTTGTGATTTTTTTTTTCCTCCCTACCTAGGAATAGTTCACACTTTCCTTGGGGAACTGCTTCTGTTCCATCATTCTTTGAATATTACTGCTTCTCAGAGTATCGCCCTTCTACATTTCCCAAAATATGCCAGTGAATCCCAAGTGTGTTTCTTTAACCCACACCACTCCCCTGAGCTACAGGCCTAGATGTTCAGTTCCCTGATGAACATTCTATTTGCATGTTTCACTGACAGCTCAAACCTCATCTTTCTGATACTAAGTTTGTTGTCTTCCCTGTTCCATGTGTGAAGCACCCCAGTATTCTCTAGCTACCTAAGCAATCTTCAAGTTATTGACATTAGCTTTGAACACATGGTTTTGTTTAAGCAAAAGATTTAGTTGTCTTTAAAAAATATTTTAAGCCACTGATGTAGAGTGACATTCCATTATACATTCCATTTCCAAGCCAGAAACCCAAGAGTCATCCTTGACTCCTACCTATCCTTCATTCCCCTCATCCAATTAATACATCTCATCAATTCCTCTTTTTAAACATCTCTCCTTATGCCCATTCCTTCCATTCCCCACAGACACCTTTCAGGTTACCTGCTTTTTTCACCTGAACAATTGCAACAGATTTGGTCCCCCCACACACACATCTATTTTTGCTCCCTTATAATTTGTTGACTTTATCTAGAATTATATTTTCATAACTCAAACTTGCTAATTAAAGAGGTTCTCCTTTCTATTAAGATAATCTCCAAAATGGTGAACATGACCCACAAGACTCTATTTCACCAGATTAGTTTGCTCCTGCCTACCCCTCTCTCTCTACACTCCAGGCCTATTGGGTTTCTCCCACCAACCCAAAGACATCTACTCTCACCCACCATGGCACCTGACAGTACCACGGCCTTAAACATGCTGTCTCTATCCCTCTCCTTCCCTTCTCCTGGCAGCTTATACTTTAGGTCATTAAATATGAGATTTTTGCTCCTTGCTAGACTTTAATAATAGATATCTTGCTCACTGCTGAACCTCAACATCTAGAACAATGCTTGCCACAAAAAAAAAAGAAAGTATGCTTACCTAAGGGACTACTGAATTCTTTCAACAGAATCCAAAAACATTGGCTGTTAGAATATTCACTGCCATTTAGCCTTTCCAAGTCAAGAAATCCATATGTAAATCCTTTGTATTGACTTACATATAACTGCACTGTAGGCTTGTCAGAACTTCATTCCAGAATATTCCTTCATCTCAAGCCACCCTGTTATATGGCTTAATGTCATTCTATTCAGATAACAATGCCATAATTTTGTTCCTTGAGAGTCAGCCCACACAATACCAAGATATTGATGTGGGAAGAAATGAGACTGACGTGGAAGTCTTAAGATCATGGGGGAAAAACAAAAATAATAAGGGTAATTTCCAACCTCTCAGACTTAGTTCCTATGCTCATCTAGATACCCTTTCCACAGTGTGACATTATAGGAGTTTTTAAAATTCATTTACAAACCCTGAAGAGACAGAAGGGACCTCTCACTGCAGAACATTCACCAGGACTGTGGAGTTTAATACAAAGATATTAGTGTGTTTTCACACTTGGACAGAAAAAAGAAAGATGTGGCACTATGTTTCAGTGGTGAGAAGGACCTATCTTTGAAATTCTTCAGGAATTTCCCATCCTGGGAACTAAGTTGGTACTATCCCTTGTTAAAACTTGTGATTAGGGAGCCAAATCAGTCAGATATGACTTACAAATGTTACCATTGATGAGATGGGGCATATGAGCTTTATCTACTCTTTTCATGTCTCTGTACATTAATTTCTTCAGCTTTAAAATAGCAACACTAGTATAATTTCTATTTTTTTAAATTTTTTGAGACATGCTTTGTGTCCTAGGATATGGTCAGTCTTAAAGAATGTCCCATGAGCTGATGAGAAGAATGTATATTCAGTGGTTCTGGGTAGAAATAAAATAGCAACACTGACTCAACCCTGCCAACCCCACAAAGCTATTGTAAAGTTGAAGTCTTTTGTGAGAATTCCTTGCAAAGTTTAAATGACTCTGTCATGCAATACAATTGACCTTTGTCAATTGACAACTCTAGGGATTAGAGGCACCAAAGCCCTGTGCTGTCAAAAATCCACATATACATTTTGATTACCCCAAAACTTAACTATTAATAGCCTACTGTTGTCCAAAAGCCTTACCAATGACATCAACAGCCAATTAACACATATTTTGTATATTACTAGGTACTGTATTCTTATAAAAAAATAAGCTAGAGGGAAAAAAATGTTATTAGGAAAATCATACAAAAGAGAAAATGTATTTACTATTCATTAAGTGGAAGTGGTTCATCACAAAGATCTTCATCCTTACTATGAACAGGCAGAAAAGGAGGAGAAAATGGAAGGATCAGTCTTGCTGTCTCAGGGGTGGCAGAGGCAGAAGAAAATCTGCATTTAAGTGGACCCACGTGGTTCAAATCCATGTTGTTCACGGGTCAATCGTGCTTATAAACACTATTTTAAATAAAGAAATTGAATCTAGTAAACACTAATGAGGATATTTCTAGAATGTTAAGCAGTTATTTGGATTTTACACTGCCTAAAGAACAATCTCACATAGTCACGTCAAAGAACCTCAGTAATCTGGACCCCAAGGTCGGAAGGGCCCAATGGGATACAACTTCCAGTCTAACTTACCACATATGTCTGAAGGTAACTCCAAGGCCTGAACCAGGGATCCTTCACTCTTTTATACAGGCACATCGAGACACAGCCTCAGTAGTCATCACCTAAGTCTACACCATCCCTTCACACATCTCCCGTTCTGTGTTTTCCAGGGCCTAGGGATAATAGTTCCCAGCAGAACCCAAAGCCTAGAGAAACTAATTAACAACAGACAAAGTAATTTCCCAGGAGCCTCCCTGGGACAAATCACCTAGGAGGTCTACAGCAGGCACTTCTTAATATCTACCCTTCCCGGGGTAGGGGAACAGACAGAAGAGGAAGCAAGATTGTGCCCAAGTCCCACCAAGGACACTGCTCTGACTACCACCGCTCACAATACTGCTTCCTTTTGTGAATATTTCATTATTTTAATTCCTAAAATATTTGCTTTCTGAAAATCATAATGGTGATAATGAATTTATTCTGTCTTGTCCAATTATCACTTCAAAAACATTGTCCTAAAAATAAAGAAAGAAATGTCCTTTATACATCAACTAATTTAATCGTTTAATCTTATCATGTATTCCTGCTACATTTAGGAAAAGTCACTTTGAATTTTTCCACACACCCCTCATCACTGAATTTTGAAATCTGATCCCGGTCTTTGAACACAGCACAATTGCTACGTCCCGCACAATTACTTCCTAATTTCTCCCAGACACATATGACAACTTTATCTGGAACCTTTATGAGTTAAGTGGGTGAAAAAAGATAAATGGAAAGAAAATAGCATTCTGAGCAAAGTAAACAACATATGGAAACATTCAAGAGGTAAAGAAAACATGGTGTACTCAAGAAAGTAAAGGGCACTCAGTGTGGCTGAAGCATATGATAATAAGGAAAGAATTCAAGATGGGGGCAAGAGAGCCAGGCATGGACCTGATCACGAAAAGCTTTATAAGATGTAATAAGGGGCATCACCTTGATCCTAAGGGAGAAATCTATAAATGGTTTCAGGAATGGCATTTGTATGCTCAGATTTAATCTGTAGAAAATAAAGTGAGGAGAGTGGACCGGTATCAAACAATCAGAAAGGCAGATCAATTATTTAGAAAGCTATATTCAGTAACTCCAAGTGAAATACTTGAATTTAGGTACTGGGGAAAGGGCTTCAATTATACATATTAGAGAAATATGGACACCTGTAAATATTCTTAACTAATCTTTATTTTAATATAAAATAAATGAATAAAATAAAATTTTAATTCATCTGGTGAAATAAATAAGGGATAGTTTATTATCAATTAACTATTATCAAAGGGTAGTAGTTGCCAAAGACTATCTTCTTGGATAACTGGTGTGATTTATAGCCTCTTCAAATCTCTCTTATGCACTGAAAGGTTTAACCAAACTAAGATTTCCTGACATCAGTCTCTTTATAAATAAAAGAGATAGATCTCTGCTTCTACATAGAATACAGTGGGTTGCAGGAAGCTATAATGTTCCTGCTACAACAATTAGAGTTTTAAAAGGTAAATTTTTAAATTATGTTTTAAAGGCATCAGAGGGTTGCAAAACCACCAAAAACCACAAAAACAAACATTTCAGAGAAAGGAGAACTGTTCTAGGGTGAGGTAAGTCCAACTGGCTGTTTTTTCCTTGGAGCATAAACTGAGGATCTTTGCTGGGAAAAAAGTCACTCTATGAAAAAGACATCTGCACTCATATGTTTATGGCAGCACAATTCACAATTACAAAGATGTGGAAACAACCCAAGTGCCCATCGACACATGAGTGGATTAATAAAATGTGGTATATGTATACCATGGAATACTATTCAGCTATAAGAAACAACAGTGATATAGTGCCTCTTGTATTTTCCTGGATAGAGCTGGAACCCATTCTATGAAGTGAAGTATCCCAAGAATGGAAAAATAAGCACCGCATGTACTCACCAGCAAATTGGTATTAACTGATCGACACTTAAGTGGACATATAGGAATAACATTTATCAGGTGTTGAGCAGGTGGGAAGGGAGAGGATGGGTATATACATAAATAATGAGTGTGATGCGCATCAACTGGGGGATGGACACACTTGAAGCTCTGACTTGGCATAACCTTAACATTCATACGCCCACAATATGCTGGGGAAAAAATAAAATAAAATAAAATAAAGTCAAAAGGCAATAAATGCTTGCACAGATGCTGTGAAAAGGGAAGACTCATACACTGTTGGTGGGAATGTAAATTAGTAAAAGCTCTATGGAAAATAGCATGGATATTTCTCAAAGAACTAAAAGTAGACCTACCATTCAACCAGCAATACCACTACTAGGGATCTACCCAAAGGAAAAGAAATCATTATATCAAAAAGATACCTATATTCATATGTTTATCACAGCGTAATACACAATAGCAAATATCTGGAATCAACCTATGTGTCCACCAACTAATGAGTGCATAAAGAAAATGCAAGATATATATACATACACACACATACACACACACACGCACACACCATGGAATACAACTCAGCCATAAAAATGAATGAAATAATGTCTTTTGCAGCAACTTGTATGGAACTGGAGGCTATTATCCTAAGTTGAGTAACTTAGGAATGGAAAACCAAATATCGCATGTTGTCACTTTAAATAAGAGGTAAGCTATGGGGATGCATGGTCATACAGAGTGCCATAATCCACATCAGAGACCCAGAAGGGAAAGGGTGGGAGGGGAGTGAGGGATGAAAAACCACCTATCAAGTGCCACAAACACTATTGAGGTAATGGGTACACTAGAACCCAGACTCCTCCACTATACAATTAATCTATGTAACTAAAACCACTTGTACTCCTAAATCTATCAAAATTTTAAAAAGAGATCTAGAAGCTCTATAAAAATAAAGAGATTCAGAACCAAAAATAGCCAAAGAAATACTGAAGGAGAACAAAAACTTGAACTATATATCTATCTTATTAAAATATATAGTAATTAATATGGAGAATATTGATGCATGAATAAATAAACTGTCAAACAGAACAGATTAAGACTCCAGAAACAGATTCACATATATACAGTCACCAGACTGATAATAACTATTTCCACTGCAATGGGGCAGGAAAAGAATGGCCTTTTCAATAAATAACACTGGATCAGTTGTTATATGCGTATTTTAGGGAGAAAAATATATATTGATCTCTACCTCACTGAACATAAATATTCAGTACTCTTTCATGTACTGAACATAGATAAAGATTTCTTAAGTAAGATACAAAAACACTAATTATAAGAAAAAATGATAAATTGTAACATTAAAATTAAAATTCTTCTGTTTCTCAAAAGCTACCATTAATTGAACAAAAGTCGACCCACAAGGGTGGAGAAGATATTCTTACTAAAAACTTCTGACAAAGGACTCACAGCCAGAAAACATGATGAACTACAAATTGACATTAAAAAAGACAGATAACCCAACAGAAAAATGGGCAAAAGATTTAAATAAGTAATTTACCGAAGAGGATATACATACGGAAGAAAACAGATGAAAGGTGATCAACTTCATTAGTCACTGGAGAAATGTAAATTAAAACCACAATGAGATTCTACTATACCCTAAAAAATAGCTAAAATGAAAGAAAAAAAAAGGAAAAATGCCAAATCATGTTAAGGCATTGAGCAAGTAAAACTCTCATACACTGCTGGAGGGAGGAAAAATTGATGCAAGTACAGTATTAACACTTCAGGAAGATATTTAGCACTATGCACAAACACTACAGACAGGTCTGCCTATGGATTCCATAAATTCCACTCCTAGATATATATGCCCAAGAGATATTTGTAGCTACACTATTTATAACACTCCAAAACTGGAAACTACTACTGATGTCAATCGTATAATGGATTTTAAATGGTGTGTTGCCAAGATGAACACTATACAGCAATGAGCATTAACAATATACAATCACAGGCAGCAATATGGATAAACCTCATGTATATAATGCTAAGTGAAAGAAACAGACACAAAAGAGTACAAACTATGTGTTTCCATTTTAATAAGGTACAAAAATAGATAAAACTAATTCATGCTATTGAGAGTCAAGGTAGGGAGTGATTACCCTTGCAGGAACTGCGACTAGAAGAGAATTCTGGAAGGCCAGTAATGTGTTTTTCATCTAAGTGCTGGTTACTCATGACTGTTCAGTCTATAAAAATTCCTCAAAAAATTGTTAGGCTTCATTTTATTTCCTAAAACAGCATAAGCATCATTCTTTTTCAGTCTGTCAATAATAATTATATTATCTGGAGTACCTATATGCCTTCGATGTGTTGGTTCTTGATTTTGAAATCTCATTTCCTTGTGTGTCTACATATCTTTGGATTTGTGCTAGATGTTGTGCTTAAAAATTATTAAGAGTAGGTAGGTGGGGAAATAAAAAAATTTTTTTAATTATTAAGAGAAATAATTTGATCCAAGATTAGTGCTTAAGATTTTCCAGACCTGTGATAAGCCAAAGACAGACTGCAATATGCATGAAATCTGCTTTATTTCTGGTTTACTCCTACTCCTAGGGCACATTTTAGGATTGCTGTGCAGTAAATAGTTGTATTACTCCTTGTAAACAAGACTCATTTCCCAAGACCCTCAGCTCTAGATGTTAACACTGGAGCAATTATCCACGTTCGTTTCAAGGGCTGTCTTGGGATGGCCTCCCCAAGGCCTCTCTAAAGCTGATAAATAGGTCCGATGTGGTCCCTGTTCAGGCCCTTCCTTGATGAGTCTGGGATCCAAGCATCAGCTCTCACATCCCCCAGCCTCATCAGGGCATAAACAGCCTAATTCTGTCTCCTCCTTTGCAGGGACTAAAGACCCAGGCAACAAGTCCCCTACTCCCCACCTTTAGCCAATAGGACAAGGCGCCAAGTCCTATTCAGAAAACAATTCATTAGAGTCTTTTGTGTCCTGAATGACTTTTCATTCCTATATGGAGGGAAGTGGAGGCAACAGAACCAGAGAACTCTGAGAGCAGTACGGAGCAGTGGGTAAGGTTTAGACATCTCAGGCTCATGCTTTCTCTCTCTCTCTCTCTCTATCTCTCTCTCTCCTCTTTCTTTTCTCTCCTTTCTTCTCCATTTTCTGTCTCATACAAACATACCCACATTCTTTAGGAACTCATAATCAAATACCTCTTGGTATTTGAAGGTAATATAATAATCCCTCGAATCTTGCAAGCACTGTACAGTTTGCAAAGTACTTTCACATGCACCAAGGCATGTAATTCTCACAACCTGCAAGAATGGCTATCCAAGTGAGACAAGGTGGCTGGGGAGGGAAGGGGGGGTTGTGTGCCCTACTCAAAACCATGCAGCTAGGGAACGACAAACGTTGTACCAAAGCCCACTTTCCCTACTGTAAGTTTGGAGCCCTTTGTCATACTGCCCCACAATCCCTCCCCTCACAGCCTGACAACACAATAGAGGGGTTTGTGTCTCTAAGACCATCTGACCACACAGGCCTTCAGAAGTCTATCACTTTTACAGATTCAGAACAGGGTGTCCCAAAGTGTAGGATAAGAATCACTGGGTGCTTGCTGAAAAGGACTTGGTTGTCAGAACAGAAGCAGCACTATAAGCAAGGTGGTCAGAAAGTCTGCTTTCTGTTTTAAAGCATCACAGGTGATCCTGATGCACATTAGAGCATTGTGGGGCGTGGGGGTGCTTTGGTAGTCAGAATAAAAGAGGTGTCAATTCCTCTGGGGGGTCCTCTGGCTTTCCCCAGTCTTGTCACCCTCCCCCTACCCTCCCGCCTGTCAAGCAGATGTTTCAAAGAGCCCTGAAACCCAGGGACCAGACAGTGGAGAGAAGCAGTTTCTGATGGGGTCCAAGGGGGTGGAAGACCTTTCTCCCCTTGGCAGAGAGGTGGCTGAGTGTGCTCAGGGCTGCAGTCACTGCAGGGAGTCACCATGGTGCTCTTTTTCGTGCTCAGGTCACTTTGGGGGTCTTGGAGTGGTTTCAGGGAACAGCCATCTATTCCTCTTTTTCCAATCGTTTGTTTTTCTAAGTGGCAATCGGCGGTCCTTCCACTAGTCCCAAGTTTCCAGGTTTTCTCCTTCTTCTCAGGGGCAGGCTAATACAAAGCAAACTCACAGCCTGGCACTCTGGACATGGGTTTGTCTCTGCCTTCAGATCACACTGTGACTTTGAGCAGATCCTTGTGCTCAAAGTTGCACATAAGCACTGTGAATGAGTTCCTTCATGGCGTTGAACCATAGCAGAACTGTGTGGGTGATGAATAACAGATGTGAGACGCTGCGCATACAGTCTCTAGGGCATATGCTAAGGGTTACACTAGTTTTCATTCAAATGCCAGAAGACCACCACATCATTACTCGATAATTTGGAACTTTATTTAGAAAGAGAGTTTAGCCATCACTTACTTCCGCTAAAACCTTGACTTGGCTCTGAAATGGTCACTCAGCCCACGTCACCGTGCAGCCTGTTTGAATCCCTTCTGTGATAGGGATTCACTTCCTCCCCAGTTCCCTTTGCTGGCACAGGGCTTGGGTCTTCTGGGTGCCGGCCTGGCTCATCTTTCTGTCTCTCTTTTATTCCCTAGTTCCTGACCTGAGCAATCCATGTCCCTTTGTATGGGAAGCTCATACTGATATATATCCCCCATCTTCTCTCTCCCATAGAGTTGCACCAAATGGCCAAATGAGTCACCACCTCAACACCCTGGGCCATTCCTGTGCACACAGGGTGGGCTGCAGCTGCCCCCGTCTGAGTGTGGGGCAGAGCCAGGCCTAGGATACAGGCAAGTCCGGGGCCCTGTTCCTCTTTGTACAGAGAGCAGGGTTCCCCACTGGAAGGGGTGGGGAATGGGAATCGGAGGAATTAGTGAAGAATAGGGGTCTCTTTACCATCCCCATAGCAGCTTCTCCCATTTGCAATCAGCCTTTAAGTTTGGACAACTGCTTCCACGTACAGCATTTCTGTTCTTGCTCTTAACTCCAGGTGAGGTAGGCATTATAACTCTCATTTAATGCATGTCCAAATAGTTAGACTGTAAAATATGGGGGCAGAATAGAGGGAAAATCCCAATGCCATGAGTCACTAGTTGAGCATATTTAAGAAACACATTAACATTCTAAGGCTCAGTTGCCTCCTCTATAAAATGGGATAACAGAAACAAATAGTTCCGTTGTGGACTACATGCTATGTATATACACATATATATATATCACTGCATATGTATATATAGCATTCTATAGGTATATGTTCATACATATATAAAATACATATATATACACACACATGTATATCAGTTAACCCATTGTCTGACCAAATGAAGGGTAGCAGTTTGTTCAAAACATGTATGAATTTATAAAACTGGAGTTTGAACCCAAACTTCTGCTTCAAAATCTCCTTCCACTATACCACCTACAGTGGATATCTGGGAATCTAACTTGGCACATTGGTTAATAAATTCATTCATTTGATAAATGTCAAGACTGCCCCAGGCCCCTAGCCCAAAGCTCCAAATTACTTTAACATTCTAGGTTACTCATAGCTTCCACATCTGATTGTTTATTCTGCACTACTTCAAATTAATGATATTCCAGATTGAATTTGCATAATAGTCTCCACACTTCCCTGGCACACTGGCTTGTCTTCCAAACAACTGCATTTTTTTAACTTTTTTATTGGTGCATAATAATTGTGCATATTTATGGGACACATAATATTTTGATATCTGCATGCAAACATAATGATCAAATCAGGGTCACCTCAAATATTTATCATTTCTTTATGTTGGAAACATTTCAAATCTTCTCTTCAAGCTATTTTGAAATATACAGTGCATTGCTGTTAATCATAGTCACTCTACTGTGCTATCAAATACTAGAAGTTATTCCTTGATATATCCTTGTATGTTTGTACCTATTAACCAACCTCTCTTCATTCCTCCCTACACCCTTCCCAGACTTTTTTATAAATTTCATGTTCATGCTTATTGCTGTTTTCCTATGGAGGCTGTTAATTTTAGTATTGGTTCACAACAGCTCTTTCTATATGAAGCACATCAAGCCTTTGTCTATCACATACATGGCAAGTATGTTTCCTTTTTGCCTTTTTTGTTTGTTTGTGTTTTGTTGTTATATTATCCTGCTTTGATGAGGGAAGTATTTTACTCTTAGGAAGTAAAATATGGCATAATTTTTCATTTTGTCTTCTGACTTTGATGACATTCTTGTGGAGACCACCACACATCAAGATTTTTCTAATGAAACAGTGTAATCAAAAATACAGATGACATTTATTGCCCTTCTTTGCAAAGATTTCATTTCTCAATGATCAAATATTAAAAATTAATTTAAAATATAAAAACAATTCTGGAAAAGAGGAGGAGGTGGTATCATGGGTCGAGAGCTTTGAGGAATTTGTGCATGACATGGAGCAATGGGATTGGATTGAAGGACAAGCTGTAAGGTGCCAAAGAGCCAATAAATTCAGCACAAAGGAGAGCAGGCACTGCAGTGGAGAAAGCAAATGACTCTTCTCAACAGGGTCCTACAAAGCCAGCAAGTGAGGAGCAACAGGAACTGGGGACAGGAACAACAGTTGGTGGGAGGCGAGAAGAGCAACTTGAACTATACCAGAAGCTGCCCCAGGGCACAAAACAAGAAGGCGTTGGCTTCAGTTTTCATCCCAAACTTAGTATTATTAGAGTCCCCCTGTAAGTGAAGAGCCTTTTTTACTTGCTGATTTCAAGATTTTCTCCTTGTCTTTGCCTTTCAGCATTTTCACAATGATGTGTTTGTTTGTGAATCTCTTTGTGTTTATCTTACTTGGGGTTTGCTGAGCTTCTTATATTTTGTAGGTTAGCGTTTTTCAAAATATTTGGGAAGTGTTAGTCATTCCTTCTATGAACATTTTTTCTGATCCTCTCCCCCTCTCTCTCTCCTTTCCTTTCTTTCATCCTCCCACTCCATGTGTGCTGGTGTGCTTAATGGTGCCCTGCATTTTTAGAGTCTCTGTTCATTTTTTCTCATTCTTTTTTCTCTCTTTCAGCTTGCATTGTCCATATCAATCTGTCTTCAAGATTGCTATTTATTCTTCTGTTAGCTCAAAACTACAGTTGAGCCCCTCTAGTGAAATTTTAATTTCAGTTATTATACATTTTAAATCCAGAATGTCCATTTTGGCCTTTTTTTATCCTTTCTATTTATTGATATCCCCTGTGATGTTCCTTATTTGACATGATTTTGTCATTATACCTTCCTTTATTTCTTTAATCACGCTTTCCTTTAGTTTTTAGTTTTGTGAAGTTTTGCTTGTTGTTGTTTTTATTCTTTTTTTTTTTTTTGGGGGGGGACAGAGTCTCACCCTGTTGCCCAGGCTGGAGTGCAGCGGTACAATCATAGCTCACTACAGCCTTGAACTCCTGGGCTCAAGCGATCCTCCTGCCTCAGCCTCCCAAGTAGCTAGTACTACAGGTGCGCATCACCACACTCGGCTAACATTTTTAAATTTTTTGTAGAGATGGAGTCTCACTCTGTTGCCCAGGCTGCTCTCCAACACCTGGCCTTAAGCAATCCTCCTGCCTCAATCTCCAAAGTCCTGGGATTCCAGGTGTGAGCTACTGTACTCAGCCTAATGGCTACTTCCAGGTCTTTTTTTCAATTAAGCCTGACCTCACATTGTTCTCACAGGCAGTTTCTGTTGCCTGATTTTTTTTTGCTGGCATGTGGACCATACTTTCCTGTTTCTTTTCATGCCTCATAATTTTCGTTGGAATCTGAACAGTTTAGAAAATTTATTTGTAGTTATACGGGATACTAGTCTCCCCTTACAGACCTTGTTATTGTTATTTATTTACTTATTTATTTGTTTATTGCCCATAGTCACCCAGAACTGACAGCACCACTGGAAAGGCTCCCTCACTCTCTGCCCCTGACCATGCTCAGCTGTTAAACTCCACTAACTGCCTGCTGATAATTCTATTGTTTCAACAATTCTCTGGGGCATAAATTGCAAAACATACTAATGTAATAAAATCTGACACCTTTGAATCATTTTTTGAGGTCTGTGATTGACATTTCGTCCTGACTCCGGCAGAGCTCCCCGATTCTGTTCTGCACAATGGCTTGCCTGCGGTCTGAACTTCATCATCCTTAAATGATGAAGCTCCTCCCAGCTGTCTTTCACCAAAACTTCCACTGTTCTTGAGAGCACCTTTGAAATTCTCAATACGCTGTTGCAAATGAAGTCAGTTCCTTTGGGAGGAGATTAAGAAGTACCTATTTTAGGGCTGATTCTACCACCAAGGCAAAAATGTACATATACCCGCTTCTGCTATTAGTAAATATCCTTTAAGGCTCTTTATTGCACTTAGAATAAAATGTTAAACCTTAACAAGGCTCTGGATGTCCCAGTCCCCTATCTCCTCCCAGTCCCACATCTCACCACTCTTCTCTTTACTCCAACAATTTTTAGTTCCTTAAATACAAGAGCTTTCCCACTTCAGGGCCACTGGGCAGGCAGCTTTCCTTCTGCGATGCTCTTTGATCAGAGCTTCACAGGACTGGCTTTGTTCACATCTCTCAAATTTAAAGCCATTAAAATGTGAATCGTTGTACTCTGTCTCCACAGAGTGAAATTTAATATGCTTCATCTATATGTCTTCCTTTTTCTTTTCATGAGTTTCTAAAAATTTTATTCCATACACATTAAGTTTTCAAAGGAAAAATGGCACAAATATGTTATTTTAATCTTTAGTGTGTTTGAAATGTGTTTGGTAAGATACAAAATATTGATCTAACTATCCTTTTAAATAATTACACAGTTGTCCCAAAGCCATTTCTTGAATAATTCAAACTTCACCTCCCAATGGATGGTGCTACCATAGTAATCTACTAAATCCCACATGTGTTTTGTGTCTGGTGTGAAGCTTCTCTCCAGATCTACTGATCTGCTCATTCTAGCATCAGTACCACGCTGTTTTAGAGTCTTTGAGTCCTGATATAGCAAGTGTCACCTTGTTACTGTCTTTTTCAACATTGCCCTAGCTTATTTTCATGCTGCTTTTTAGATTAAACTTAGATGAGTTTTGTTTCTTAGAAACCCTGTTATAATTTTGACCATCGAATAGATTAAGTTTTAGAATAATTCAGGAGAATAAGTACCTTTGCGACATTTCATCTTGGTGTGTCTGTTCATTTACTTAATTTTTACTTTACGCCTCCCTGGAGAATATGAAGGTCTCGCCTGATTCTTGCTAACATCCTAATGCAATGATTTATTTGTTAATAACGTGGATGGGATTGTTTTGCATTGTGTATTTTAACCTTATTTTTCCTGATTATTGTTACTTATGATAATAATAGGCAATATTCGTTGAGTGCTCACTGCCTGCCAGCTCCTTGTGTTAAGCACTTTATTACTTAATTTTGCTCACCACCCCAAGACCCACTTTTCACGAGAAGAAACTGAATTTTAAAGAACTCTGGTACTCTAACTGAGGCTCCACGGCTAGGAAGTGGCAGAGCTCAGTCTTGATTTCAAGTATTCTGAAATCACTCTTTATTTCTAATAGTCTTTCAATTGGTAGTCCTATTTTTCCCCAGTAGTTCATCATATCTCTAAATAATAATTTTCCTACTCCTTTCAAATATTTTTATTTTCCCCCTTTTATTTTTGAATTGTACTATATCCATTTCTTACAATGCATCTATCTGTATATTAAAAAACTTATATAATATCATAAAATAATCATTAAACACTTGAAGAGTAGTGCAAGATGACAGGATTTAAAATAAAACTTAGACATTATTTCTATAACACTGAACATGCCAAGTTATAAGTTGCTGAAATGACTAAGTGGCATAAACACTATCCATGTTATGTTTTTTACATTGTTGCTTATGTAAAAAAATATAAAATTGGGTGTAAAATATTTTTAATTCTAAGGAAACTGTTGGTTTTGTTTATATTCATGTACTTATTCAATTAAGGGCACTCAGTAAATTTTTTTTGGTTGCAGAAAGTTGGGGGAAATGGATGGAGCCAACCAGAGTGAAGGCTCAGAGTTCCTTCTCCTGGGGATCTCAGAGAGACCTGAGCAGCAGCAAATCCTGTTTTGGATGTTCCTGTCCATGTACCTGGTTACAGTGGTGGGAAATGTGCTCATCATCCTGGCCATCAGCTCTGACTCCCGCCTGCACACCCCCATGTACTTCTTCCTGGCCAACCTCTCCTTCACTGACCTCTTCTTCGTCACCAACACCATCCCCAAGATGCTGGTGAACCTTCAGTCCCAGAACAAAGCCATCTCTTACGCAGGGTGTCTGACGCAGCTCTACTTCCTGGTCTCCCTGGTGGCCCTGGACAACCTCATCCTGGCCGTGATGGCGTATGACCGCTATGTGGCCATCTGCCGCCCCCTCCACTACACCACCGCCATGAGCCCTAAGCTCTGTATCTTGCTCCTCACCGTGTGTTGGGTCCTGTCTATCCTCTATGGCCTCATCCACACACTGCTCATGACCAGAGTGACCTTCTGTGGGTCACGGAAAATCCACTACATATTCTGTGAGATGTATGTACTGCTACGGCTCGCCTGTTCCGACACACAGATTAATCACATTGTGCTGATGGCCACAGGCAGTGCTATCTTTCTCATTCCCTTTGGATTCATGATCATGTCCTATGTCTGGATTGTCAGAGCCATCCTTCGAATACCCTCAGCCTCTAACAAGTACAAAGCCTTCTCCACCTGTGCTTCCCATTTGGCTGTGGTCTCCCTCTTCTATGGAACACTTTGCATGGTGTACCTGCAGCCCCTCCACACCTACTCCATGAAGGACTCAGTAGCCACAGTGATGTATGCTGTGGTGACCCCCATGATGAACCCTTTCATCTACAGCCTGAGGAACAAGGACATGCACGGGGCTCTGGGAAGACTCTTAGGGAAACCCTTTCAGAGGTTGACATGAGGGTAATTTGGAAAGGGAGCGTTGAAGTGGAGACTTGGAATATCCTTCACCATATGCAAGGTAATACCCTACGGTTACACAGCCGTGATTAGGACATGGTTCAAGTTCAGAATGAATGTATATTTCTCTGGTGATAAAAAGACATATATGGGTAACCCAGTGTCCCCCAGATCTCACAATCTTGGCAATAAATAAGGTCACACTAATGCTAATCCAAGAATTTTACAGGGCCAAATTCTTTAATGTGCATGACCACAGAACCACATGCTCAGCTTTATCCATATAGGCCCAATTATAATCTAGCAGTGTCTCTCATCTTATCTAGCAAATATCCAATGTATAGAAAGTATAGCCTCAAAGCCCACCCCAGGCACTTCACTGGCAGGGAGGGAAGCCTCAACCATGCATCTCATGTGAGCATAGAAGCTTGTCCTAATCATCTCGAGCAGCAATTTCACTACCCATGGAACCCAATCTGCAGCTTGACACAGCTGCAGAACTCAAATAGTTGTCTTGCCTGGCCAGGGAATACACCATGTGTCCCAGGCCAATCTGAGGCAATAGCAGTGCCCAGCCAGAAGCTCTGCTTGATTGCTAGATTTGTATTGCTAAAGAATGCCAGTAGAGGCTCAAAGAGGTGGCTGGCTGCCTCCTCAAATGTGCAGACACCAAAATAAGGATTATGAAGAATTAGGGAATCACAACACCTTTAAAAGACTAATAAATATCCAACAATGGACCCTAAAAAATGGAGGTCTGTGAAATGACTGCCAATGAATTCATGATAGTCCTCTTAAAGAAGTTCAGTTAACTACAAGAATACACAGATATAAAATTAAATAAAATTTAGAAGATAAGACACAAAAAAATGAGGTTGCCAAAGAAATAGAAATCCTTATAGATGAAGAACACAATGACTGCCTGAGAAGTGCCATAGAAAGCTTTAATGGCAGGCTTGATCAAGCAGAAGAAAGAATCAGTGAGCTAAAAGACAAAACATTTGAAATTATCCAGTCATACAAAGGAAAACAATGAAAAATAATGAAGAAAACCTACAGGAATTACGGGACATCATCAAGATACCTAATCTTCACATATTAGTAGTTTCTGAAGGAGAAGGAAGAGAAAAAGAGACCGAAGTGTATTTAAAGAAGTAATGGTTGGAAACTTTCCAAATCTTGGAAAAGATGCCAAAATAAAAGCTCAGAGATCTTCAATCAAAATCAACCAAAAAGAAGTTCACCAGAACACATAATAATAAAATTATCAAAAATCAAAGACAAAGAAAAATTCTGAAAGTGGCAAGAGATAACAAACATATCACAATCAAGAGAGTTCAAATACAGCTATCAGCATATTTCTCAGCAGAAAACTTGCAGGTCAGGAGAGAGTTGGATGATACATTCAAAGTGCTAAAGAATTAAAATGGCCAACTGAGAATACATTACCCAACAAAACCGTCCTTCAGAATAGGGGAGAAATGAAAACTTTCCCAAACAAAACCTAAAAGAAATCATAACTACTAGGCCTAACTTACAGAAATTAATAAAGGAACTTCTTTAAGCTGAAGAAAAGACCACTAATTAGTAACATAAAACATACAGAGGCAGGGCTCTATGGCTCGTGCCTGTAATCCTAGTACCCTGGGAGGCCGAGGCAGGAGGATGGCTTAAGCTCAGGAGTTCGAGACTAGCCTTAGCATGAGTGAGACCCTGTCACTACTAAAAGTAGAAAAATTAGCCAGCCATCATGGCGTGCACCTGTAGTCCCAGGTACTTGGGAGGCTGAGGTAGGAGGATCTCTTGAACCCAGGAGTTTAAGGCTGCAGTGAGCTACAATGATGCCTCTACACTCTACCCAGGGTGACAGAGTGAGACTTTGTCTCAAAAAAAAAAAAAATACAGAAATACAAATATCAATAGTATAAGTAACATAGTTATATTCAGAATACTCTAGGAATGTAACAGTGGTGTGTAAACCAATTTTAACTCTAGCCCAATGGTTAAAGGACATCACTATTAAAAATTATAGCTAAAATAAATTAACAAAGAACACAAGTTGCAAAATGGCGTAAATTTTGACATTTTGATATTTTGTTTTGTTTTGACAAAACACAATGTGGAGGTCAAGGTGAGAGGATTGCTGAGGCCATGAGTTTGAGACTAGCCTGGGCAACAAAGCAAGACCCCATCTCTACATTAGAAAAAAAAAATTAGCCCAGCATGGTGACACACATCTTTAGTCCCAGCTACTTGGGAGGCTGAGGTGAGAGGATTGCTTGAGCCCAGGAATTCGAGGCTGCATGAGCTATGAGTGCATCACTGCATGACATGCTAGACAACAGAGTCACACCCTGTCTCTAAACAAATTTAAAATAAATTTAAAATGGGGGGTAGTCAAAGTGTAGAGTTGTACACAATCAAAGTTGAGTTGTTACTATCTTGAAATAGCCTGTTTTAAGATATTTTATGTAACCATTATGGTAACCACAAAGCAAAAATTTATAGTAGATGCATAAAACATAAAAAAAAAGGATTTTTTAAAATAATGGGTAAAATTTCTCAAATCTAGAGTGGGAAACAGACATCCCAATTCATGAAACCCAAAGAACTCCAAATAGCTTAAGCCTGAGGAAGGCTACACAAAGATATATTTTAATTAAATTGTCAAATGTCTAATACAAAGAAAGAATTTTGAAGCAAGAGAGAGAAAAATGACTCATCACATACAAGGGAAGCTCCATGAATGTATCAGTAGATTTCTTAGCAGAAACTTTGCAAGCCAGGAAAGAATGGGATGATATATTCAGTGCTGAAAGAAAAAAAAGCTGCCAAAAGAGAATTCTATACCCAGAAAAACTGTCCTTTAAAAATGAAGGAGATATACTTTCCAAACAAACAAAAAGTGAGTTCATCACCACTAGACATATGTTATAAGAAGTGCTAAACACAGTTCTTCGAGTTGAAAAGAAAGGATTCTAAATAACAACACAAAACCATATGAAAAGATAAATCTCACTGGTAAAAGTAAATATGTAGACAAATATAGAATACTGTAATGATGGTACATAAATCACTTTTAACCCTAGTATAAAAATTAAAGAACAAAAGTATTACGAATAATAATAACCAAAAAATTGTTAATAAATATAAAAATATGTAAATTCTGACATCAATAAAATAAAGTGTGAAGGTGTGGAGTTAAATGTAGAGTCTTTCTATGTCACTAAAGTTAAGTTGTTATCAACTTAAAACAGACTGTTATAAGAATTTTATGCAAGCCTCATGATAACCACTAGGAAAAAGTTTACAGAGGAATCAAAAAAAAAAAAAAGAAAGAAAGAAAAACGAATCAAAATATATCACTATAAAAAATCATTAAGTCACAAAGGAACATAGCAAGAGAAGAAGAGAGGAACTAAAGAATGACAAAATAAAGAGAACACAATTAGCAATTTAACAATAGTAAGTACTTATCTGTCAATAATTACTTCAAATGTAAACAGATTAAACCCACTCTTCAAAATATATAGAATGGCAGAATAAATTTTAAAAACATATAATCCAAGTGGGGTGCAGTGGATCATGCCTGTAATCCTAGGACTTTGGGAGGCCAAAGCAGGAGGATTTCTTGAGGCCAGGAGTTCAAGACCAGCCTGAGCAAGAGCAAGAGCCCATCTCTACAAAAAAATAGAAAATTTACCCAGGTATGGTGGCATGCACCTGTAGTGCCAGACACTTGGGTGGCTGAGCCTAGAGGATAGCTTGAGCTCAGGAATTTGAGGTTGCAGTGAGCCATGATGATACCACTGCACTCTAGCCCAGATGACAGAGCAAGATTTGGTCTCAAAAAAAAGAAAATGTGATCCAACTATATTCTGTCTACAAGACACATGCTTTAGACTGAAGGACATACACAAGCTGAAAGTGAAGGGATGAAAAAATACATGCCATGAAAATAGTAACCAAGAGAGCAGGGTGGCTATACTTATATCAGACAAAATAGACTTTAATTCAAAAACTCTCACAAGAGACAAAAAAAAGTCATTACATAATGACAAAATGGTAGATTCCACAAGAATATATTACAATTATATGTATACTTGCAGCAAACATCACAGCACCTAAATATATAAAGCAAACATTGACAGAACCTGAAGGGAAAAATAAAAGTAATGCAGTAATAGGAGGATATTTCAATGCATCATCTTCAATACAAGATCAATCATCTGAACAGATAATCAATAAGGAAACAATAGACTTGAATAACACTATTGCCCAAATGTGCCAAACAGATACATACAAAACATTCTATCCAACAGCAACAGCAGAATGCACTTTCCTCTCAAACAGTCATGGAACATTCTCCAAGATGTATCATATGTTAGGTTACAAATCAACTCTTAACAAATTTAAGAAGATTGAAATCAGTCCACGTATTAATACCTTTTCTGGCTACAATGAAATGAAACTAGAAATCAATAACAACAGGAAAATTCACAATTATGTGAAAGTTAAATAACACACTCCTGAACAACCATTGAGTCAAAGTAGAAACAAAAATGGAAATTAGAAAATGCCTCAGGAAAAACAAACATAAAAAACTTATGGGTTGCAGTAAAAGGAATACTAAGAGGAAAATTCTTCATGGTAAACATTTATATTATGAAAGAAGAAAGAGCTCAAATAGCCAACCTAATTTTACACCTCAAATAAATAAAAAAGAAGAAACTAAGCCCAAAGTCATCAAAAGAAAGAAAATAATAAAGAATAGAAAAAATAAATAAATGGAAAATACAATAACAATAGCAAAGATAGACAAAACTAAGAGTTAGGATTGAGGATGATTATTACCCTTGCAGGAACAGTGACTAGAAGGGTATATAAAATGACTTCCGGAGGGCCAGTAATGTGTTTTCATCTGAGTGCTGGTTACTTATGACTGTTCCATTTGTAAAAATTCCTAAAAAAAACTTTCAGCCTTCATTTTATTTCCTAAAGCACCACAAGCATCATTCTTATTCATTTTTTTTTTTTGAGACAGGGTCTCACTCTGTTACCCAGCTAGAGTGCAGTGGCATCATCATAGCTCACTGCAGCCTCAGACTCCTGGGCTCAAGTGATCCTCCTGCCTCAGCCACCCCAGTAGCTGGGGCTACAGGTGCATGCCACTACTGCCAGCTAATGTTTTAATTTTTTGTAGAGATGGGGTCTCACTCTTGCTCAGGCTGATCTTGAATTCCTGGCCTCAAGCGATCCTCCCACCTCAGCCTCCAAAGTGCTAGGATTACAGGTGTGAGGCACCAAACCCAGCTCTTTTTCATTCTTTATCTGATAATTATATTACTGGGAGTTCCTGTTTGCCTTTCATGTGTTGTTCTTGCTTTTGAAATCTTCTTTCCTTGTATTTATGCTTATCTTTGGGTTTGTGCTGGATATCATGCTTGATAAATTATTGAGAAATAATTTGAGGTGACATTATGTTCCTCAAAATATGATTTTTTAAATTGCTTTTGCTTAGTAGTTGGGGTTGCTAGAAGTCTGGAATCATCCTGATCAAAGTCTGGTTCTTCATATTTTCCAGACTTTGATGAAAATCAAAGCCAGGCTGCATTATGTGGAAAGTCTACTCCATTTCTCTGGCTTACTCTTACTCCTAGTGTACATTTTAGGATTGGTGCACTACGAGGAGTTGGTTTACTCCTTGTACACAAGGCTCGTTTCCCAAGACTCTTGCCTCTACATATACACATTGGAGCAATTAGCCATGTGCATCTCAAGAAGCTATCTTGGGATGGCCTCCCCAAGGCCTCTCCAAAGCTGATAAATAGGCCTGATGTGGTCCCTGCTCAGGCCCCACCTTCAAGAATCTGGGATCCAAGCATCGTTCTCAGATCCCCCTGTCTCATCAGGGCATAAACAGCCTTAAATTCTGTCTCCTCTATTGCAGGGACTAAAGACCCAGCAACAAGTTCCCTGCTCCCTAGTTTAAGCCAATAGGACAAGGTGCCAAGTCCTATTCAGAAAACAATGTGTTAAAGTCTCTCTTGTCCTGAATGACTTTTCATGCCTACATGGAGGCATGAAGCACCAGTAAACTCTGAGAGCAGCAGGAAGCAGTGGGTAAGCTTTGGACGTGTCTATCTCTTTCTCTCCTTTTTCTCTCTTTCTTATCTTCTCTCTTCTCCATTTCCTCTCTCACATGAACATACTCAGATGCTTTGGAAAGTCTTCATAATCTAACTCCTAAGTGTTTAAGGTTATATGACAATTCCTCCAATCTCTTAGCACTCTGCAGTTCCCATGAGCATACTGTCGCAAGCCCTCGTGCGATGTTCACAACCTGGGAGAAAGCCCACGTGGGTCACATGAGGAGGCTCGGGGAGGTCGTGTGCCCCACTCAAGGTCATACAGCCAGGAAGCAACGGAGGAGCATTCCAACGCCAAGTCTGTAGCGTTTTCCTATGACACACCCCACATGCACCCTCCTCTCCACCACGCCATGCCACAGAGGCTTTGTGTCTCCAACACCTTCTGACCACACGAGTATTCAGAACCCACTGACTCTACAGACGCAGAGCAGTGTTTCCCAAAGTGCAGGATCGGAATTACCAGGTGTTTGCTAAAAAGCTCTTCGTTCTCGGAACAGAACCAGTACTTAAAGGGATGGGGCAAGACTGTCAGCTTTTTATTAATATTTTGATCCCAATGCACAAGAAAGTAAGGGAGATGATTAATTTTAGGGCTGGAAAGCAGAAGTGTCGATTTCTCTGGGCATCCTTGGTTTTCCAAAACCCTGTCACCTCCCTCCTACTTTCCCTCCTATCAGGTAGATGTCCCTCCCAAAGGGCCCTGGACTCCAGGGACCCGACTGTGGAAGGAAGTAGTCTCTGATGGAGTCTAGCGGAGTGGAAGACCTTTCTCTCCATGACATAGACAGAGGTGGTGGCCAAGCATGCTCGGAGTTGAGCTCACTGCAAGGAGTCACCATGGTGCTGCTCTGTTTCACGCTCTGGTCACTTGGGGGTCTTGGAGTGATCTCGGGGATGAGCCCATCAGTTCCCCTTTCTCATTTTAACTCTTTGTTTTTCTCAGAAGCGGGCAGAGCCCTGGTCATGGACTTGCCTCTGCCGTCAAATCAGATCAGTCTGACCCTGGCAGACCTCTTCAGTTCGAGCTGCACCTAAGTGCTGTGCTGTGATACATAAATGCGCTCATACATGGTGGTGAACCATAAGAGACCTCTGTGTGTAACAACAGTTGTGGGAAGCTGTGCACACAGTCTCTAAAGCCTATCCTAAGGGTATTCCCCTTCTCATGGGAGTACTCCAGCACGTTACTCTATAACTTCAAACCTTATTGTTAAAAGAGACCTACACCAACACCTATTTCAATTAAATGCTTGAGTTGGCTCTGAAATGATCACTCAGACCAAGACGTCATGCAGCCTGTTTGAATCCCTTCTGTGATGGGGATTCGTTTCCTCCCCAGCTCCCTTTGCTGGCACAGTACTTATGTCTTCTGGGTGCCGGCCTGGCTCATATTTCTGTCTCTCTTTTATTCCCTAGTTCCTGACCTGGGCGATCCATGTCTCTTTGTATGGGAAGCTCATACTAACGTAGTCCCTCATCTCCTCTCTCCCATGTAGTCTCACCAAGTGGCCACACGCAAATGAGTCACCACCTCAACGCCCTGAGCCATGCCCTACAGACACAGGGTGGGCTGCGGCTGCCCTCGTGTGAGTAGGGATGCGGACCCAGGCCCAGGGTGGGCAGCAGAATTTCCTGCTGGAGCCGGGTAGGAAACAGAAGCCTGAGGACGCGGTTAAGAATAGGACCCCCTTTGCCATCCCCATGATGGCCCCTCCCATTTACAACCAGGCTTTAAGGCTGGAGAACTGTTTCCACAGACAGCAGCATCTCAGGTCTTTCTCCTAACCCTAGGTGAAATAGACGCTATTACTCTCATTTAATGTGTCTGTGTAGTTAGGGCATTGACTTTGGCTGCAGCAAAGAGGGTCAAATACCAACCCCATCAGTTATGAGTTGAGCTACTGTGGGAAACTCACTAACCTTCTAATTTTCAGTGGCTTCATCTGTAAAATGGGATGATAGAGCCAAATAGTGCTGTTTTGTAGACTGAATACAAGATGTTAACATATATAAGGCACTTACATTGTCTGACCAAGAGCTCAGTAATGGGGACTTTTTTGCTGGAAAAAAAACCCAGTATGTGTTAAGCTGGGACTTGGACCCAAACTTGTCCTTATTTATTTTGTGAGATATACAGGAATGGAATTGCTGAGTCATATGGTAATTCTGTGTTTAGCCATTTGAGTAACTGCCAAAAAACTTTCCAAAGAAGATGCATCATTTTACATTCCCACCAGCAGTATGAGTGTTCATATTTCTCCATATCCTTGCAAATACTTGTTGTCTGAAATTTTTATTCTATTCATCCGAGTAGGTGTGAAGTGGTATTACATTGTGCTTTTTATTTGCATTTCCCTGATGACTAATAGTGTCAAGCAACCTTTCATGTGCTTATTGGCCATTATAAATCTTTTTTGAGAAATCTCTACTCAGACTCTTTGCCCATTTTTAATTGGAGTTTTTATTGAGTCATTAGAGTTCTTCACATATTATATCTAGTTCCTTATTCTATATAAGAATATTCCATATTCTATGCAAGTTCCTTATCAGATATATGGTTTGCAAATATTTTCTGCCCTTCTGTGGGATTTCTTTTTACTTTCTTGGTGGTGTCATTTGAAGCACAAGTGTTTTTAATTTTGAGGAAGTTCAATTTATCTATTTTTGTTATTGTTGATGTTCATGCTTTTAGTGTCATATCTAAGGACACTTCACCAAATCCAAGGTCCACTGAAGATTTACCTATGTTTCTTCTGAGAGTTTTATGGTTGTAGCTTTTACATTTAGTTCTTTGATCCATTTTCAGTTAAATTTTTGATATGATGTGAATTAAGGGTCCACCTTCTTTGACATCTGGCTATACTGTTGTCCCACCACTATTTTTCGAAAATGTCTTTTCCCCACTGAATGATCTTGGCATCCTTGTAAAAAAAAATCAATTGACTATAGACAAATGTGTCTATTTCTGGACTCTCACTTCTATTTCATCGATCTGTATGTCTTTCCTTGTGCCAGTAACACATGTTATTCATTACTGTTGCTTTGTAATGAGTTTCAATATCGGGAAGCATGAGTCTTCTAATTTTGTTCTTGTTTTTCAAGAATGTTGTGGTTATTCTGAATCCTTGCAATTCCATGTGGATTACAGAATCACCTTGACAATTTTCACAAAGAAGTCAGCTGGGATTCCATTAGGGATTGCGCTGAATCTACAGATGATTTGGGGATTACTCTTGCCATCTTAACCACATTAAGTCTTCCAATTGACGATCATGGGATATTTTTCCATCTGTTTGGATCTTCTTTAATTTCTTCCAATAATATTTTGTAGTTTTCAGAGTATAAACTTGGACTTCTTTTGTTAAATTTATTCCTAAGAATCTTATTCTTTTGATGCTATTCTGAACAGAACTGTTTTCTTTTTTTTTTTTTTTTTGAGTCAGAGTCTCACTTTATTGCCCAGGCTAGAGTGAGTGCCATGGCGTCAGCCTAGCTCACAGCAACCTCAAACTCCTGGGCTCAAGCAATCCTGCTGCCTCAGCCTCCCAAGCAACTGGGACTACAGGCATGCGCCACCATGCCCGGCTAATTTTTTTTCTATATATATTAGTTGGCCAATTAATTTCTTTCCATTTATAGTAGAGATGGGGTCTCTCTCTCTTGCTCAGGCTGGTCTCGAACTCCTGAGCTCAAATGATCCGCCCACCTCGACCTCCCAGAGAGCTAGGATTACAGGCGTGAGCCACCGCGCCCAGCCAGAACTGTTTTCTTAATTTCATTCTGAAATTGTTTATTGCAAGTATGAAGAACTACAATTGCTTTTATATATTGATCTTATATCCTGAAAACTTGTTGACCTCATTGATTAGTTTAAGTAGTTTTTTAATGGGTATCTAAATACAAGATCATATTGTCTAAAACTAGAGATGATTTTCCTTCTTCCTTTCCAATCTGGGTGACTTTTTATTTATTTTTCTTGACTAATTGTCCTGGCTAGAACCTCTCCAGTACAATGTAGAATAGAAGTAGCAAAAGTGAACATCTTAGATTGTTTCTGATCTTAGAAAGAAAGCATCTAGCCCTTCACCATTAAGTACAATGCTAGCTGTGGATTTTTTTTATATATAGATGCCCATTATCACCTTGAGTAAGTTTCCTTCTTTTCCTAGTTTGTTGGGTGCTTTTATTATAAAAGAGTATTTATTCCGGGCCCCAGGCCACTTTTGTCAGCCAGTGATGGAGCTAGCTGGGACTCAGTTTCCTACTACTGAGGTGGAGGATTCCTTTCTGAACAGGACTGGTCTAAATGTTTGCTCCATGGGTGCTGGCAGAATTTTGCCCTGTGTTGTGTTCCTCTGTGATAGGGCAGCCCCAAGTTCCCATGCAAAGTCTCACAATCTCTTCTCTCTCACTCTCCCAAGCGCACAGATTCTCCCTCCACCCAGTGCTGATGCGGTGCTGCTGGAGGGATGGGGAAGTGGTGGCGTAGGCAATGCGAGACTGTGTTTCCTACCCTCTTTAGTGCCTTTCTTTTTTAGAATGTTAAAACTATGTATTGTGATCGCTCACCTGATTTTGGCTCTTAATGAAAGTGATTTCTTGCATGGACAGCTATTCAATTTGGTGTTCCTGCAGGGGGAAGATCACTGGAAGGTTCTATTTAGCCATATTGCTCTTCCTCCTCCCTCCCTTCTTTCTTAACATATGCATTTACAACAAAAAATTTCACTGTAAGCAACACCGCAGCCCATAAGTTTTGGTATGTTTATGTCTTCACATTCATTCATTTCAAAGTATTTTTTATTTTTGTTTTTATTTCTTCTGTGATTCATTGGCTATTTTGGAATGTGTTGTTTAATTTCCACAAATATGTGAATTTTCTCAATTACTACCTGCTTTTCACTATGAATTTCATTCCATTGTATTCAGACAACATATTTCATATTATTTCTATCCTTTTTAATTTACTGAGATTTGTTTTATAGCCTAGCATATGGTTTACCCTGGAGAATGTTCCAAGGGCAGTTGAAAACAATCTTGTTCTGTTTGGGGGCAGAGTGGTCTATAGATATCTGTTAGTTATACTTCATTTATAGTGTTGTTCCAGAAGTTCACAACCAGCCTGAGCAATATAGCAAGACTCTGTCTCTACAAAAAAATAATTTTAAAAAATTAGCCAGGCAAGGTTGGGTTCACCTACAGTCTCAGCTACTCAAGAGGCTGAAACAGGAGGATTGCTTGAGCACAGGAGTTTGCAGTGAGCTATGATGACACCACTGCATTCTAGACTGGACAACAGAGTGAGACATTGTCTCAAAAAAAAAAAAAAAAAAAACTCAAGGCAAGACCATCCACTAGCAAAAAGATTATGACTTACTGAAGGCTCTGAAGGCTCAAATATTTGTTAGTACTTTTTAGCAACCAAGTATTCTTAATTAAGGTATATACATTTTTAGACAATGCTATTGCACACTTAATGCTATAGTATAGCATAAAGATAACTTTTTATATGCAGTGAGAAACCAAAAAAACTGTGCAACTCACTTTATTGTAATATTTACTTTATTGCTTCAGGCTGAGATCAAACCTACAGTATCTCCAAGGTATATCCATAGTTAGATTGTGGTTTTTTTAATCCACTCTAATAATCTCTACGTTTCGATTAAATTGTTTTACCCATTCACATTTAATGTTATTATTGATATAATTGAACTTATGCCTGCCACTTTACTTTTAGTTTTCTATAGGTCTCATGTATCTTACGTCTCTGTGCTTCCTTTACTGCTATCTATTACATGAACCAAATATTTCCAATGTAGCATTTTCATTTCTTTAATGATTTTTTCACTATGTATTGTTTCCTTTTTCATTTTTTCTTTTACGTTTTCCTCACTATATTTTTGAGGCACTTTTTTAGTGATTGCTCTAGAGTTTGCTATATATATCTTAACTTATCAGAATCAGCTTTAGATTGATAATAGCTTAATTCCAATGATATATAGGAATATGATTCCTATCTAGGTCTATTCTATTTTCCACCTTTTGTGGTATTATTGTTATAGATATTACACCTATTAATGGCACAAATCCAACAATATGCTTTTGTAATTATTTCTTTACTTTCTGTTTTCATTTTCTTGATCCAATACAACTTCCCTTTACCCTTCTCTTTTGTGCTATTGTTGACATATATATTACAAATACATTATATTTGTATTGTTAGAGGGTCACCACTACATTATATGCATATTATTTTATACAATTGGCTTTAATTCAGTTAAGAGAAGAAAGAAAATATGCATATATATTATCTTTCATATTTACATAACTACCTTTACCACTGCCCTGGCTTTTCACCTGGATTTGGATTATTCTCTGGGCCCACTTATTTTCAGCCTGAAGAAATTCCTTTAGTATTTCTTGTAAGAGAGGTCTGCTAGCAACAATATCTGTTTTTGTTTTTCTGTGAAATTTTTTTATTATGACTTCATTTTGAAAGATATATTTGCTGGATACAGGACTCTGGGCTGATGGTTTTTTCTTTAAGCACTTTGAATATGTTATTCCACTGTCTTTTGACCACCATTGTTTCTGCTGAGAAGTCTGCCATTAATATTACCCATTTATCAAATTTTTACATTATACCTCACTGCAGAATTCGAAAACCATGCCTGACTCTTATTAACATCTTAATGCATAGATTTGTTTGCTGATCATGTATATAGAATTATTTCACATTATATTTTAAGCTTAGTATTCCTGATTATTGTTTATATATAATAGTAAGCAATATTTATTGAGTGTCCACTGCATGCCATCCCCCTATGTTAAGCACTTTATTACTTTATTTTTCTCCTCACCCCAACCTATTTTTCACATGAAGGAACTGAGTCAATTGGATAAAGAAAACACACACACAGGAATACTATTCCGCCATATAAAAGAAAAATTAATGAAAAGAAAAGAAAATCATGTCTTTTTCAGCAACATGGATGGAGCTAGAGGCCATTATCTTAAATTAAGTAACTCTGAAACAAAAGTCAAATATCAGACGTTCTCACTTATAAGTGGGAGTTAAATTATGTGTCTGCCTGGACATAGGGTGCGGAATAATAGTCAGTGGAAACTTGCAAGGGTGGGAAGGGGTGAGGAATGACCGATTACTTAATGGCTACAATATACATTTTTGGGTGATGGTTACACTAAAATCCCAGACTTCACCACTGCAAAATATATCCATGTAACAAACTGCAATTTTACCTGTTAAATTTATACAAATAAAAAAAAGATAGCAAAATATCATAATACACAGAAAATCTTTAAAAAGAACTCAAGTTACTTGCCTATGGTTTTATAGCTAACAAGGGACAGCACTGGAACTTGAATTCAAGAGTTCTGACAGCACAACCTTGCATTATATGGCTTATGGAAACGTGATTAGTTTGGGTCTATTCATTTTGTGATTGGTCACTTTACTGATATCTTTTTTTGTCCTAATGGCATTGCAGTTGATTTTCCTAGATTTCCCAAAAGATCATCATATCAGCCAATAATGATGATTTTTCTTTCTCCTTTCCAATATTTTTATTTCCCTTCTTTGTCCAATTTGACAATATCCATTTCTTATAATGCATACACCTATATTAAATATCATTTAAAACCCTATACAAGGCCAGGCGCGGTGGCTCATGCCTGTAATCCTAGCACTCTGGAAGGCCGAGGCGGGTGGATTGCTCAAGGTCAAGAGTTCGAAACCAGCCTGAGCAAGAGCGAGACCCTGTCTCTACTATAAATAGAAAGAAATTAATTGGCCAACTAACATACATAGAAAAAATCAGCTGGGCATGGTGGTGCATGCCTCAGCTACTCGGGAGGCTGAGGCAGTAGGATTGCTTGAGCCCAGGAGTTTGAGGTTGCTGTGAGCTAGGCTGATGCCACGGCACTCACTCTAGCCTGGGCAACAAAGCAAGACTCTGTCTCAAAAAATAAAATAAAAATAAATAAATAAATAAAAATGAAACCCTCTACAATATCATAACATGACATACTGATGTTTAAGCACTTCGAGAGCATTGGAAGATGACAAGATTTACAATAAGACTTAGACATTATTTCTATAATATTGAGTATGCTAGATTTGAAGTTGCTGGAATGAATATGTTACATAAAGACTTTCCATGTTCTGGTTTTTGCCTGTTATTATTTCGTTGCTGGTTTTTATTTTAAAATCTAGTCTAAGATATTTTATTGCTAAGAAAATGGTTGATTTTGCTTATCTTCATGTCTCTCTTCAATTTAGAGTATTTCCTAAACATTTGTTGGTGATACTGTTGCAGAAAGTTGGAAAAATGGATGGAGATAACCAAAGTGAGGACTCCCAGTTCCTACTCCTGGGGATCTCGGAGAGACCTGAGCAGCAGCAAATCCTGTTTTGGATGTTCCTGTCCATGTACCTGGTCACAGTGGTGGGAAATGTGCTCATCGTCCTGGCCATCAGCTCTGATGCCCGCCTGCACACCCCCATGTACTTCTTCCTGGCCAACCTCTCCTTCACTGACCTCTTCTTCGTCACCAACATCATCCCCAAGATGCTGGTGAACCTTCAGTCCCAGAACAAAGCCATCTCCTATGCAGGGTGTCTGACACAGCTCTACTTTCTGATCTCCTTGGTGACCTTGGACAACCTCATCCTGGCTGTGATGGCGTATGACCGCTATATGGCCATCTGCCGCCCCCTCCACTACACCACTGCCATGAGCCCTGGGCTTTGTATCTTGCTCATCACTTTGTGTTGGGTGCTCTCTGCCCTTTATGGCCTCCTCCACACCCTTCTCATGACTAGGGTCATCTTCTGTGGGCCCCGAAAGATCCACTACATCTTCTGTGAGATGTACGTGCTGCTGAGGCTGGCATGTTCTGACACCCACATCATTCACATAGTGCAAGTCACCACAGGCTGCTTCATCTTCTTCACCCCCTTAGGGTTCATGATCACGTCTTATGTCCACATTGTTAGAGCCATCCTCCAAATACCCTCAGCGTCTAAGAAATACAAAGCTTTCTCTACCTGTGCCTCCCATTTGGGTGTGGTCTCCCTCTTCTATGGGACACTGGCCATGGTGTACCTGCAGCCCCTGCGCACCTACTCCATGAAGGACTCAGTAGCCACAGTGATGTATGCTGTGGTGACCCCCATGATGAACCCTTTCATCTACAGCCTGAGGAACAAGGACATGCACGGGGCTCTGGGAAGACTTCTAGGAAGACCATGTCAGAGATTGAAATTAGGGCAATTTTTAAAAGAGCATTGAAGTGGAGACTGGGACTATGCTTCATCACATCTAAGGCATTATCCTGTGGAGTATACAACAGTGATGAGGGCACAGCCCCAGCTCAGAATGAGCATATGTATTTGTGGTAAAGAAAAGACATATGTGTAACCCAATGTCCCCCAGACCTCACCAGCCTTGGCAATAAATAAGGTCACACTACTACCAGAATTTTGCAGAGTTGAATATTTAAACTTGCTTGATCATAGGACCATATTCTTGCAAAAACAAACAATGCAAGTGTGTGGAGAGTTCAAAATAAGAAGTTTTTATACATAATCCCTATTTGCATAAAGTATGTTGTGAAGCATACTCAAGAAACGTCCCTCTGGAGATGGGATCAGGAACACCAGAGTAGGGGAGAAACTGACTTTTTACTACTTATTTATATGGCTTTTTTTCCCCATGTATTTGTGTTACTTTTGGAAAAAAGTGTCAAAAGTAAAATAAAAAATAAGTCTACACTCTTCCACTTCTCATGTCCACTTTGCTATCCCCAAAGTAACTACTGTTAAGGTTGGATGTGTATTTTCTCAGAAACTCAACCTTTCCTCCACAGATTTTCTGGGCCAGCAGCCTGTGCCTATTTGCGTTTGCATATGAGATCACAAAATAAGCTACATAAAATTACCTACACATAGCAATAAGGCTTGGTGATTTTGTTATGGTTCTCCGTTCAGTGCAACAGAAGAGTGACCCAGATATGTAACAAGAGATGCTGCTGGAGCTGCTTTTGCCAGGTTGCCAGTGTGGCACTGCCCACTGCCTCTAGCACATTGCCTCCCCACTCAAGCCCACGTGACTGGACCACTGCCTCAGTACCCAGTACCCCTCCCAGGCTTGCTTATAAAACATCTTCTATACTCAATTTATTGTTTAGCAAGGACTTTCACTGTTCCCACTCTGATGTGTGTTTCTTCAGCCTTTTATCTGCATATGTGTATTCAACAGGACCCAGCCCTGGGCCTCTGCAGGGAGGCTGGGCAGCCTCTCCTGGTATTTAAGTAGCCATTGGCCTGTTTTGCATGAGTCATGACCCAGAAACTTCATGAAAACCTGGAGTTTGTGTGTGTGTGTGTGTGTGTGTGTGTGCGCGTGCATGTGTGTTGGGTCGATTGGCAGGCAGCAAGTTTTATCAACTAGCCACTACAGGTACCTGTGCCTTGGGCCTACGAGCTTTCCAAGGATTAATAAAATGCTTGAATCCTGAAAAAGAAACATGTATTATTGGCTCCAAAATACTAAAAATGCAAAATTGAAATACTAAACATTTATCTCAATGTATACAAAAACTAGCACATCAACTTGCCAACAGCAATTCTCAAGTCTTCTAGAGTCACCTATCGATTATGTCTTCTGTGGGATGTAGGTCCTTTTAATGTGTTTGATTTTATGTGGAGTTTAGGCTTCCAACACTAAGAACTTAAGAAGGCCGTAAAGGTCTGGTACTCTTGCCGGCAGATCCTGCCTGGAACTGACTCCCACCTGCCCAGCTCTAGCGGGGTTGAGGGTGGGGAAGGGGTCTGCCCACAGTGGTCTTCTCCTTCCCCCTGCAGGACTCCACCACCCTGGCCTCCATCCTGATCTCTAGTCCAAGAAAAGACAGGTTTCCCGCCTCCCGCTGTTGGCCACTGGGGACGGTCCTGCCAAGCCCTCCAACCCTGCCCCAGGACCAGCTGTCTCTGGAAGATTCTGAACCTTGTCCAGCCCTGCTTGCCGCGAGTTTGAGGCAAACAACGGTGGAAAGGGATATGAGCCTCCAGGAGTGCACTGGAGCCCCACCCCCCACAAGTCTGTTCAGGAAATACCGAGAACTCCCCCAACCCCAAAATAAAGCAGCGGCTCGGGGAAGCAGCCAATGGGAGCTTCATGATTGACTGACCAGTGGGAGGCCCTCGAAAAGCCGGACCTCTTGGTCAGTCCGAGACCATTTCACATTCCCCGGACGGGCTGGCCAAAGACGCACACCCACCCTGCGCCGACGGCCAATGAGGCGATCGGAAAGGCGGGACTTCTGCAGAACCAGCTAATGAAAAGCCTAGAGAGGTTGGCGCTGAGATTACCCTTCCCCGACCGCGGCGTGCGGTCTCTCTGGTTCCGCCGGTTTTGCGCGCCCTCCAGTGGCGGCCGGGCAAGGGCTCTCCAGCGTCCTTTTAGGGACTTAAAATCCAGCTCTGCCAAACCTTCGTGGCGTTTCCCAGTTTCAGAAGAAACGATGACCCTGCCAACACTCCTCGCCCACTGGGGAGCGGAATAGTCCTGAACCCTCCACCTGTTCCTAAAAATTAAGTCATTCTTTCCCAAGAAAGGCCACCAGGCTCCTGCTCCCGCCGCCGTACTCTCTCATCTGAGACAGCATTCCATGCAAGGATTCCAAGTGAAATACCGCTTGCGTTCCAGGAGTACTTTAAGAGAACAATACATAATGACAATGGCCAGTCATAGCGTTAGACGACCAAAGACAGTTAATCAAATTTAACATCGATTACTCACTTTTAAAATAAAAATGAAATTCTCAGTAAACAGGAATTAAACGAAACCTTATTTTAATAAAGACTCAGGAAACCACAGTGAATCTCACACTGTGTGAAACACCGGAAGCAATTCTATTTAAGTCAAGATGGTACAAATATCTCTGCTTTCACCAACTTTATTTAATGCTTTGGAGAGCTTGAGCAAGATAGAGAAGACGTTAAAGGGGCAGGGCAGTTAAAATGGGGTGGGGAGGGGCGGGGCAGGAGGAAAACAAAATATTATTTCAGGTGAAATGATTTATACTTGAAAATGAAGATACATTAAAAACTAGAGTATTCAGTTAGGTATCTGGAAGAAAGAAATATTTGTGTGTGGAATGTGTCGTGTGGGGTTACACAGAAAGAAAACTATAAAGTTCCCGCATGGTAGCATCAGAGACTTAAAAGATGTTGTGGACGAAAGAAGATCCCATTCACTGGAAGAGGGAAGGCAAATTTTTTATTATATGCAGATGACATGATTGTATAATTTGAAACACAAAGAGAGTCCATAGAAAAATATTAGTAACAAGAGAATAGAATGCGTTGGCTGGTTGCAAAATCAATATACAAAAATTAATAGAATTTCCATGCACAAAGAACCAGGTCAAAAATATAGCGGAAAAAAGATCCCCTGTATAACAGCAGCAAAAAAGAAAAAATAACTAGGGACAAATTTAATAAGAAATTTCATTTTCTTCTATAGGCTACTGGAGTACATAGAAAGAAAACTTGAAATAATAAAAAGTTATACCTGATTTGTGAATAGGAATATTCAATGTAATAAAAATGTCAAGTCTCCCTAAGTTCAAACTTTAATTTAACCCTAATAAAAATTCCAAAAAGGATTTGGGGAACTGGAAAAGTTGATCTTAAGTTGATCTATGGATTTATAAACTTGTTATAAAATCAAAGAAATAACATAAAATTTCCCTAACCTGAAGGCCACAGATATCAAGGTTTAAAAGGTCATTGAGTGTCCAAAATAATGAAAACAAATTTTTTAAAAACTAGATTCTTTTTGCCTTTTAATTTACTATATTTTATCAGTCTAGGATGTGCTTTTTCTTTCCACATTTGTACACCTCTGAAATTGGGATACATCTTTCAATTGATGATAAAGCATTGTGACATTGTTTAATGGGCAGCAACTTTTCTTAGTGATACATAAAAAAAGATAAACCTTATAATAGATGATATCTTAAATATGAAATATGGAATTTCTGCTTTTTCCTTTTATAATTCATCTCTTATTTTCTTAAAGTTTTGTTATTTCTGTTAACTACTGGAGTTGAATTATTGGTTCATTTATGTATATATAATTCTTTTCACTTTAATATGTAAAACAGTTAAGGCTATACATTTTCCTCTAATTGCTGCTCTTGATGCATCCTGCATGTTTTGATGTATGGTGTTCTCAGTGATAGTCCTTAAATGCACTATGTAGTTTTAATTATTTTTAATTCAAGTATTATTTAAGATAGTGGGTTTTTAATTTTCAAGGGCTTGGAATTTTTGTTTTTGTTTTTAAAATCAGCTTTATCGAAATATAATTAATACATGATCTACTTAAAAAAAAACCTCACACCAAGATATATCATCAACAAAGTTCAGATCAACTGTATATGCAGATCATAAATGCTTCCAGAAAAGAAACATGACCAATTACAAATATTTAAGAGTCAGAATGGTAATTCTGGATGCTGGAAGACAGTGGAGTAATGCCTTCAAAATAAATATTGTCAAACCAGAATATCCAGCCAAACTAACAATCTGGTGTAAGGGCAGAAGAAAGACATTTTCAGATGTGAAAGGACTCAACAGATTTGTCTCCCATCCTTTCAAAAGAAGCTACTGGGAGACAAGCTCCAGTAAAACTAGGAAGTAAGTCATGAACAAGGAGTTCATGGGATTCAGAAAATCACAAATTTTACTAAGGAAGGAGAGCAGCAAAAGAGAAGTCTCAGGATTACAGCTATGCTAAGAGGCGAGAGGATCTCTTGAGCCTAGGAGTTTGAGGCTGCAGTGAGCTATGATGATGCCACTGCACTCTAGCCCAGGCGAGATAGACCTTGTCTCAAAAAAAAGAAAAAAAGATAAAGACAAGGAGCTCCAATGGCTTCAGTGCCAGGAAAAAGTAGCCTTAGTAGAACATAGGGAAAAAAAATGACACTATGTATATGAGAAAGTATGCAAGTTTAAATTGAGGTAATTATTCACTTTGGGGAAAACCTAAAGCTGTACAAGAAAGACAGTGAAATTCTTTATGACTTTATATATATAAAACATATCATTATGGCTGGTATACCTTGATTGCCCACATAACTAAAACTACTGGTAAATGTTGGGAAGATGAAGAAGGGGAAGTGGGTTGAGAGAACTAATTCCTTTTCTGTCCTAAGAGGACAATAAATCTGACTCAAGTTGATCAATCAATAAATGGCAGTATAAGTACATTGTCAAACTATGTGGCAGGAACACCAGGGAAAAAATGCTTAAGAAGGTAAAAGCGATTGCCTCTTGGTAGCAAAACTGGAAGTGGAGATGAGTGAAATCAGATGACTAATTTTCATTTTAAACCTACTGGTCCCTAATTTCTTTAACTATAATTAATTCATTTTAATTTAAATAATGATACAAAGAATAACCAGGAAACAATCTGGAAAATCAGAGACATGGGAAGGAACAGAGTCCAGCCCTGCCAGATATTTAAAAATATTAACAGTAAGTTAAATAATTGATGCTAGCATAGAGTAAGAGAGTGTAGATATGGTCTTATGTATGCAAATTTAATAAATGGCCAAGATGATGTTTCTAATGAATGAAGAAACATTGAGTGAGGGAAATAAGATACTGTCATTTGTTGTTTTGAAGAGATAAATTAATATAGCCAGTTTGGCAAAAACCTAAAAAAAAAAAATCAACATGCACATACCCTTTGTCACTTCTAGGCATTTATCCTATTTATATATTTATTTATTTGCCTTTGTACACAAAGACATATGCAGGGGAATATTCTTTGTAGCACTGATTGCAATTGCAAATGACTGGATAAATCTCAGATAATAATTTTATCATTAGTTGAGTCCTTGTAATAGGTCATAGTTGTTTGTATCTGCTGGAGATTTATCCTTGTCAGTTCTTGGAAACTCTCTTCCTTAGTGGAAAATTCTATAATTGTGTAAACATGCAAATGTGTGAAGAGAAAGAGAAAAAGAAAATGTGGCAAAATATTAGCAATTGGTAAGTCTAGATAAAGGGTAAGACGTTTGTTTTGCTATTCTTGCAACTTTCCTGTAGTTTTGAATTTTTTAAAAAAATAAAAGTTTGGGAAAATATTAACACTATAAAGAAAAAAAAGTGAAAATTCTTTGCCATTATATTCACTATTGCACTTTAAGTGGTATAGCTGAATTTTATCTAAACCTCATCATCCATTTTCCCTGGACTTTTCCTTGTATTTCTTATTAGTGATAAGTTCTTATAAAACCTAGCAATTGGTATTTTATCACAAGGCCATAAAGACTTTCTTATTAGTCTTATATTTAAGTTTTTAAATTTAATGTCTTGCAGGGGGATCTGTGAAATTCATTTGATCCAATAATTTGAGCAAGCTTTCTACCATCTTTCTTATAAAGTATCTGTGCCTTTCTAATAGTCTCACTTGTGTCTGTCTAATAGTTCATTTGTATGTTTTCATGTGGTGCTGTTTATATTGCAGCTTGTTTTTATTAGTTCTTTGTTATGGGCTGTGTTGTGTTATTATTCCACTTGATGGAGTTAATTCATCAACTCAGTCTTTAGTTTATGTATGGTTGTTACCAGATTATTTTTCCTTTAACATCATTAGTGATAGAGAACACTTCACCCATGGGTGTCAGCATTGGCTCTTTCTAGCAGCTATGTTCCTAGCGTGCTGGTAGGCTTCTGCGGTTCACACCACACCTTTAATCTGATCATTTGTTTTGCTCTGGAGAAAGAGGCTCTAGCTGTAATTCTTTTTATCATTATTATTACTTTTTTTTTTTTTTTGAGACAGAGTCTTGCTCTTTCACCCTGAGTAGAGTGCAGTGGTGTCATCATAGCTCACAGCAACCTCAAACTCCCAGGCTCAAGCCATCCTCCTGTCTCACCCTCCTTAGTAGCTGGGACTACAGACGCAAGCCATGACACCTGGCTAATTTTCCTATTTTTAATAAAGATGGGGTCTCACTCTTGCTCCGGCTGATCTGAACTCCCTAAGCTCAAGCGATCCTCCCGCCTCAGCCTCCTTAGTAGCTGGGACTACAGATGCAAGCCACAACACCTGGCTAATTTTCCTATTTTGAATAAAGACAGGGTCTTGCTCTTGCTCAGGCTGGTCTGGACTCATAAGCTCAAGCAATCTTCCCACCTTGGCCTTCCAGAGCGCTAGGATTACAGGCATGAGTCACAGTATCTGGCCTCTAGCTGTATTTTAATTTTTCATTTTAATTTAATTTTCAGTTCTATCAGTATCTTTCTTTTTGCTAAATTCCTTCTATATGTTTTCTGCAGAATGTTCATCTTTCTTCCAGTGTTTCTTATTATAGGCTGCCCTTGTCTTTCGTGTAGCCATAATCCATTTTCATCTTAAACTACTACTTTCAAGCGTCATGTTTTATGCATATTTCTCTACATCGTTCTGTCTAGAGATTTCCTTTCATTTTCCTGCAAGATCCTGTGTCTTTCTGGGACAGACATCCTTCCACATTTGTGATAATGATGATGACATCCCTCAAGGTGGAGGACAGGCATTTCTTAAATAAAGTCCCAGTACCCTCAGTGTCCCCCCTCCCTAAACTTGAGACTACTCTAATAGGAGATAGAATTATATAGACTGCAGACTGGATCAGTGCTTCCCAAAGTGAAAGACTTCAGCAGAAGCCCATGTGCTTGTTAAAAATGCAGATTCCTGGACCTCACCCAGACCAATGTATCCTCACCTCTGCAGTCGTGCCTGAAATATTTATTTTAACAGTATCTCAAGGTAATTTTTATGCACCTTAAAGCTGAACTACTAGAGAAGAAGGCCTCCCCAGGTGGGAGCAATGTCTGTTCCATGAGTGTATGGGGCCATTCTAAAGTTGAGGATGACCTTCTACAAGCCTTCTCCAGTCCCTGATGCTTCCAGCAAGTATCATCTCTGCCTGAAGAAATAGAGACCTGAAGTTCCCTTCCTCGGATCCCTGGCCCTTAGGTGTTATAACTATTTCTCAAACTTCCTCTCTGGCACTTAACTCGGGTTTCCATAAACAGGGCCTGCCATGGGAGCACATGATGCACCATTACATGGTTGAGGGGAGATTTCTGGATGGATCGTACCAGTGACCACTAAATTCACATTTCAAATGCAGAGAACCATTGGAGTCACTGGAACCAGCCACACAGCCCCACCAGACTTGCAGAGAGGCACTATTTCATCAAAACCAGCAATAAAACCAACACTCCCACCTCATTCCCTGGGCAGGGAGGACAGGCTCAATGAAAGAGGGAGAACATGTGACTTGTGTGGTAGTTAATCTTCTGAGTCAACTTGACTTGGCTAAGGAATGCCCAGATAGCTGATAAAACATATCTGGGTATGTCTGTGAGGGCATTTCCAGAAGACACTGATATTTGAATCAGTAGACTGAATAAAGAAATTGCTCTCATCAATTTGGGTGGGCATCATCCAATCTGTGGAGGGTCTGAATGGAACAAAAAGACAGAGGAAGGACAAATTTTCTCTCTCTGCTTGAGCTGTGTGGACATCCATCTTCTCCTGCCCTCAGACACCAGCTCTCCTGCTTCTCAGGCCTTCAGACTCAGACCAGGACTTACCATCAGCCCACCAGTACTCAGGCCTTGAGTTTGGACCAGAACTACACCCAAGCCAGGCTTCCCACAGGCTGTTCCCACTCATGAGTGTGATAGCAATAGTCATTTTAGGCTCGTTCTTGTGACATGGTGGACAGCTTTGGCTAAATGACTCCCTAGTGGCCTTGATTAACTTTTCTTAAAACTGCAGTCCCTCTAAGATGCCTCCACCCAACCTTCCTTCCCCATCTCCTCTTCACGCAGGGTCAGACCTGCCTCCTCCAGTTTCCACCCCCTCCGTTTTCTCTCATAGGCCTTTCCCCCCATAGGTTTGCTATTCCTGTCCTCGTGTCTGCTTCTCTGAGTGCCCAGACTAGCCAGTGCTCTTCTCCAGGGACAGTCTCAAAATGAGAGGTCTCTCTCCTCCCCACCCCAACACAGGTGCAGCAGTGCAGAACTGCACTAGGTTTGGGGGCAGACCAGCCACCTGCCAAAGAAAACTTACACCAGAGTTAAACAGGCAAGGAAGACTTTATTCAAGACTATTACAATGAGGGAGTGAGTAAACTCAACTCTGAACACTACCAGGACAGGCAGGGATTTATAGCCAACAGTCATGGTGAGTCATTTTCTTAGATGGAAAATTACTAAGAGGAAATTAGGCCTCAGGGGTGAAGGAAGAGCAACTTGACTGGTGCTGAGGGCAGGGGGAGTTGCAAGCTGGTTTAGTAGGGTTCTTCACTAAAACGGGGCTTGGCAAACCAAAGACAGGTCAAGACTCAGGTCTAGTCAAAAAGAGGGCTCAGAGGAGCTTGACTAAAGTTTGGTCAAGGAAGGAGTCCTTGCCACAGCCCAAGCCAGGACACTGCCCCGGAGTGTTGGGGGTGGGGAGGGCTTTAAATGGAATGTGAAGTTTAAAACACACAGGGCTGAGTCTGAACTGACATGAGACTGTTTTAATAACTGGTGGTTACTGCAAAGATAGAGAACTGGGCTGCAATATCGTTCCTAGAGCCAGAAGGCAAAGAAGGGTTGGTCAGAGCACTGGTGGTAGGTACACAGTAGGCACTCAAAAAATGAGGTTGAGGGAAAACCTGAGCACAGCCAGACCAGATCCTCAGGAAAGCTTTCCCAGGAGTGGGCAGAGGAATGTGCCCACACACACAAGGTGTCCCCTGACTGCTACAAGCTGGTGGATGCTGAGGTGGGGAAACAGATTTCAGGAGTTCTAAGACTGAGCCCCTAACCTGGAGGAATGTCCTCCTGAACGCAGACACCTAGACCAACAGGTGAGCCTTCAGGGCCCTAGCAGGGTCTGAAGATCTGGAGGGATAGTAACGTGTCCAGCTGAATGACTTCCATGCCTCCCCCAGTGCTTTCCCAGACAGACAGGAAATGTTCAACCTCCACAAAGGCTCCAGGCATAAGCGACCTCCCAGTCTCCAGGAAGAAGGGGGGAACCCAGGAAGCAGCCAAACCAGGAGGTGCCGACCAGCCTGGAGTGTTTGTTTGAAAGCTGTGGCTTCACTTGCAGCCAAGGGGATTCAACAGATGGAATCTAAAACTCTGGGAAATAGTAAATAAGAAGGCTGAAACCATGGGCTCAGATGAGTCACCACATAACACAGTGTGATGGCAGAAGCCCAGGATGCTACAGAAATGGACCCCAGGACAGGTGCTCCATGCTGAGCAAGGAAACCAAAGAGACCTGGGCTATGCTGCCCTTTACCTGGTATGTTTCTGTGCATCTAGAACCCTCAAGTCTGGAACTAACCTTCATATGGAGGCCAGCATATCAGGTTTGGATCCCCAACCGAAATTTGATTCTGTTCCCTTAAGTGAAGTGGGAATAACAACACATGCCTCAATGAGTTGTTTGGCATGTGTTAATACAGTCCGTTCTGCTAGACCACTTCTTTCGAAAATGGGAATTTGGTCCAATGCATTTGGTATAATAAGGAACAATTTGAGACTAATGCACATTGTGCTTTTGATTGTGCAACTCGTGCATGAGAAATACTGGGTGAATGCAGAACACTGCACCCAGCTAAGCCAAGCTGCAAAGGAACACACACAAAACACACACCCACCTTAAACATCTGCCACCCGTCTCAGTACGGGCCACTCCCCTCCTCACCTGGGGTCACCACTGTCCATCCAGTTTCAGGAAACCTCTCCTCCTACCTCTTCACAACCTCCCAACAGCCACTTCCACAAGCAAACTTCCGGTCTTTTTCAAGCTATAATGCCTTGTTCGTACTAATATTTATGTATTTCTTATTCACTTAACCTGTATAAAATTGTGTTACCATTTTTATTAAGCTCCTATCTTTATATTTTTATGTGTCACCGACAAAGTTTTTGAGTGTCATGTCCCTAACCCTATTTTCTCCATAAGCCCTGCAGTTGTGCGATTTCACATGGTGTTGCACTTTTAGGAACTAGTACCTTGTATTATAACAAAACTGACTATATATGTTCAGGACCTGGCAAGCTTTCAGGAAATGCTAGCTTCTATTAATACTGTTGTTATTATTATTGAACCTCTGGTGCTTGAATAACATCCATTTTTTTCAAAGCTCTTTCCCGGTTATGAATTCGTTTTTATCCTCATGCTTTACATGTGGATTTTCCCAATTATACATAAAGGAAAATGCAAATCATGGGAAGTTAATTTGACCAAGATCACAAGAAATCAAGCCCTGGCAGATACCTAAAGACCTGTTCCTTGCCTTAAAATTTCTTAAGGGGGAAAGAAAACCATTATAGCTATTATTTCTAATCTATATCCAAACAGCATAAAGCAAAGCATAAGAAGCGTGGCCATTTGGGAGTCCGAGGAGAGGAAGAGAGGGCATGTAATCGCGAAAGAGTCCTTGAGGAAGTAAACCAAGAATTGGAGAAAGTAGGCAGAGGAAGAAAATTGCAGGACGGAGACAAACCAGTGAATAGCCAGGTCTCAAACTCAGATGCCTACAGAGACCAAGCTCACAAAGGAATGAATGAATGCTCCGGTGTAAACAGTAGGAATTCAGGAGCTGTGGTGTATTCAGGTCCCACCCAAAAGGGATGGACTCTAGTGAGAGCTCTGACCAATTCATGCCTAAGGAGTAGATTCAGCATCTGATTTTTTTAAAAAGAGAACCAGAGAATTCAGGTTTTATGTGAAATTTCTAGGGGGTGTTTTGGTGGCTGGTGTTGTTAATTGTGGTCAGTTTTGTTTTTTTTTTAACATCGACAAAATTCAAAATTTTTAAAACACCTTTCAGGCCAAAGCAACACATCTGCAGGCCAGATAATATGCAACCTCCAGTGAACTGAAAGGGGGGTGCCCAGGCCCCATGCAAAGACCTCTGAACACTGATGGACACAAAATATGTTATTTATTGTCAATTTCTGCAAAGACACATTTAAGCAACAAAATATACATTTGTCAACCTTTTAGAATTTGTTTTATACATTAACAAATACAATGTGCTACTATAGCAATAAATTAAATGTACACTATTTACATTACATAGGCAATCGGGGTCTACAAATCACCTCCTCGCTAAGAGGAAAGAAAGAAAAGTCGTCATCACGTGGATCGTCACTTCCAAGCTACAGTTCTTAGGTTCTATCACACCGAGGAATCTCTGCACACTTGGACGTCAGCGCCCCCCCAAGCTGGAGTGTTGAGGGGTCGCACCCACGGCAAGGGAGAGTTGGCACACATGCTAAGGAGAGGGAAGGGAGGGGCTCACCCTTCCAAGCGGAAATGTCACAAAAGCAAAGACAATGGCAATTAAATCCCCGTCTTGCAGCCAAATACCCTCTTCCCAGGGCTGGCAAGGCACAGGACAGAGCCACTGCCCCAACAGCCTCTCACTGGGCAGGGCTCTGCTGCCTTTGGCCCTACCAGGGGTTTTCTTCTTCCTCCCAAAGGGGCACAAGGCCCAGCTGGAAGGAGGGAGACGGGGAGATGTGGGATTGGAGTGGTAAGGGACCACAGATACCAGAGCTTAGTAGAAGAATGTGGGAACCAGCCCCCTACCAGGCTGCAGGGACTGCCTCAGCGAACCTCCTGACCCACCCTCTCCCTGACAAGGGACAGCTAGAGGCTGGAGGAGGAGCTGTGGGGTCCTGAGCATGACAGACTGGCCTGGTCCCTGCCGGCCACTTGTAGCCATGAGATCTACTTGAACCCCGACTACAGAAAACAGACCTGTCTTCTATTGACTTAGAAATGAATGAAAAAGGTAGTGTTTGAGTTGGCACCTTAAAAAGTCAGGGTAAGGAAGTGAAACAGGCTCTTTCCTTCCTCATCGCTTAATTCTAGGTTTTTATTGACCCCCTTCATTTAAGAATCAGGGAGAAATGAAGAATTTTCTTTTACCATTTTTCTTCTTGATTTAGGAAAAGGGACGCCAACGAGTGGCTAACTGCATCTTTGCCCTGGCCTCCGCCCCATCACAGACTAGAGTTGAAGAACTGATGTCCCCAAGGAACAGTTCACTGGAATCATGTTCTCTCCTTGTTGTCTTTGCTCAAGCTGCAGCCCAAACCCCAAGGCCCTTACTGAAAAATCCAATGTCCCTCCCGATGAAAAAAAAAAAAAAAAGCTCAGACTGCAGCATCCCTGACTAGCTGACACCTCCCTGCCAGCGTGGAGGTGCCAGCCAATGGCTTCCCCAAAACCTAGGGCCCCAGGAAATGTAGTCACTTATTCAGCCAACCATGTAGGTGGTGCAGAGGATAGGACCCTGGGTTGTGGGTTCTAATCCCAGCTTTGCCACTAGCTGGCTGTGAGACCCAAGCAAGTTATTTCCCCTCACTAGGGCTAAGGTTTCTCATCTGGACAATGACACGGTTGGATGAGATGCTAGAAGGGGCTAGAAGACTTGGGCATTTAGATGACGCTGACAAAGTTGGACCCCAGTATATTTCAAGAAATGCCATTTTACATTCATTAGCACAGACAGAAACTCTAGCTAAGGCCTTCTATCTCAAGCTTTTCTGCATGTTTTTTTAAGCATCAACTGAGCTGAGGGTATATGGGGGTGCCCAGTAGTGCCTGAAAAGTGGTTTCTTCAGTGAGTGGGGCAGTTCTGAGCCACAGACGTGTCTGGGAAACACCCCCCTCATGGAGATCACAGTGGAAATGCCTCAAATACCAGTGTGAGCACCATCCAGATGAGTCTATCACAAGGGTGGAAGAGGCTTGAGCAAAAATCTTTGAGCCCCAAGACTGGGTGGAGCAATGAAAGACATTTTGGACCAGAGCAGATGTAAGGAGAGCGTGGGGGAAGCAGCCCTCCAGGAACCGAGCTGCCTGTGCCACAGTCCAGAGAAAAGAGGGGAGCCTGGGCCATCCTTGTTCTCCTCCCCCCTCAGCAATGGGACCTCAGGTGGACTAGAAATGCACACTCTGGAAGCCACAGGACGGACCTTCTGGGGATGGTGCGGCATGACCCAGAGGGAAAGGAGGTTTCAGATCCTGCCCAGAGCACCCCCGACAGCAAACCAAGGGTGAAAACCACATCTCAGAGCTATGCTTCTATGAGGGCACACCTGTGCCTCTCGGGTCCTCCGGACACGCCCAGCCATCCTGCCCATCAGCTCAGAGGCGGGAGCAAAGCCGCCCCCAGGAGGCAGGGGGCTGCAGGGGAACAGCAGAGCAGTGGGAACAGGCGGGCATTAGACTGACAGATGGGACGGTGTGGGGACAACATGGAACCCCCGGAGGACCCCAGACTACAATGCAACATGGCACAAGCACCAAGCAAGTGCAAATCTAGCTACCCAGAGAGGTAGGCCAGGACCCTGCGACAATTTTTAAAGAAATGCAGTTCGACCTTTCAGGTTCCTTCAGAACACAGCCAGCGACACGCTGCCAGAATCTGCAGGCCTCGTTCCAGCACTGGGTGCTGCCACGACAACTTTTAATAAAAGCTAAATATATATTTTGTTGACCTTCTAACTAGAATAAATTTTACTGGGCTAGTACTTTAGGTGAGCATATTTCCCAAACAGTGGAAGGGGAGAGGTCCCCTTTGGCCTGCAAACAGGACCCAACAATTTCCATGTGAGTAGGGGGAGACAAAGGATCACTATTTTGCTCTAATGGGAAAAGTAATGGGGAAATTGTCATGATATCAGTCCAAAAAAAAAAAAAAACAATTATAACATTCATATATGCTTTGATTTGGGAATAGGTCCAGATCCCTGTGCAAATCCTTATCATCTGCTCATTAAAGCATCACCCCAGAGCCCTGTGCCACTGGCCCCACATGCACCTTCAGACTCTGTTTTACTTGGAGGTCGCCCCACCTTAAACCTGACCAGCGGGGCCAATCAGCAGAAATGCCCTCTGGCACTGCAGGCTGGGACAGGCGAGAAGCCAGAGGGGCTGCTCCTCGGAGAGCGAGCTGAGCCGTCCGGCTCATCCTGCACAGAGTGCTCTAGCCCAGGCTGCAGGTGGCACTTGGTATCTAAACCACACCCAGATGGGGCCTGGGTTGCAGGACATCCGCAGAGAGAGGTGACAACTGCCTACAGACCCCCGGTTGGAGAGGGGAAGAAGAGGACTGGGGGACTGTGCCCCGGACGCAGCCAAAAGGCACAGTAGCTAGAAACAGCCCCCAAGGCAGCGCTGGGCCCCCACGGGTGCCAGGGACATAAGTTGCTGAGGGACACTGTGCTCCTTTCTCACGCGTCGGCCTGATCAGAACCCACCAAATTGTCCAGTCATCCCCCACCTCCCCTCTCCTAAGTAGTGAGTTAAAGATTTATGTCTTCCTTGAACCTCCGCCACCAGCAGAGACCTGGACCCCGGCCCAGCCCTCGGGCCCTGAGGTTTTCCACAACCAACGCCACGGACCAGCTCTGGCTCATTTGCTCCCCTGAATTCCTTCCCACTCCTGACTTCCCGCCGCTTCGTGGGAAAAACATCTGCTTAATGGCAAGAGATTGCCACGGGGGGCTTCTCCCACAGCAAGGGCAGGCAGGAGCCTGCGTGAAATTAGGCGGGACGGAAAGTTCCGCCCACGGTTAAGGGGGTGCACAGTGCCCACCCCGGACATGCCAGCGCCAGCTCCAAGCCTCAACCAGCCCAAGCCCCGCTCACGATTCACCAGCCAGAGGGACACCAGCCAGAGGGACACCAGCCACAGGGACGGAGGCAGCCCCGGGCTGACGTTGGCAGATAGGTAAGAAGTTCTCAGCACAGAAGCAAATGGATGATGTAGAGCTCTGGAGACACGAGCGCCACAGGTAGAGCCGACTTTTATCAGACAGGCTTAAGAATGATAATGAATCTCGGCTCCCAGAAAGCAGCCCCTCCACCACCGGTGAATGCACTGCGCTGCCTTGTCCAGGAAGGCACTGCGCTGTGACCAAGGGCGGACAGGGCCGGCCTCTGCTGGCCTCTGCACCCCACCTCCCACTCTCCGTCTCTGAGCAGACCAGCTCCCCAGTCTCCGTCTGAGCCCCCAGGACCCAGATCGCCACCCTGGACCAACTCTCTTTTCCTCTGCAAACTGAACAAGAAGACAGACGACCCAGACAGACGTCACACTGGGATGTCAGGAGCAGGGGCACCCCGAGGAGTGAGGCCTAGTCCAGAGGTGGGGAGGTGCTGCAGGGTGTGCTGGTGAGGGGTGGGCAGGGCTGTGGCCGGGTCGGGATTCCAGCGGGCCTCGGGGGGCAGGCGGCCGGTGGGGCGGCAGGCCTGCGACGGTCAGAGTAGTGGATGGCACCCCCAAACTGCTGGAACAGGAGCCTTCTCCAGGACAGAATCGGGGCTTCCCTGGAGGAGACAAGGAGGAGGGGGACGATGACCACGCATTCGGCACAGGAAGGAGGGGAGAGCACAGACGCTGGCAGTGTAGACTGCAGAACAGTGGGGAACGCACACGACCAGGCGCCTACTGAATACTCTCAGGACGAGGAGGGTGCCGGGTACAGGGGTGCCTGAGAAGTTGGGCATAAACACCACTTCAGTGAACAGGGGCACCTTTAGCACATGATGGGAGGTGGATGTCTACATTCCCATTTTGTCTTCTGTCTTTTCATAAATCAGGTTTAACCTAAAGTGGGCTCAGCTGTACCCCCAGTTCGGTTCCAACCGTGACTCACACCCCTCGGAGCCCCACATGGGAGAGGCCTCCGGGGGTGTCCCTCACAGTGCAGACCTGGCAGGGCCATCTCTTTGCCTACAGGGAGGACACACCCCAGCCTAGAGCCGTGGCCAAAGACGCGGGGTAGGGGGGAGGCTGCCTGAGAGCAGGGAAGCAAGGGGCAAGGAGGGCCGCCTCCGTCCAGGGAAGGAAGTGGGCTCGGGGCTGCTGCTCCCTCTGCCTGCTGGAAGCAGACGCCCTCCCATGGAAGGCAGAAGGGAGGCTGCTTAGTGGGGCTGGTGCAACCCTGCCGGGCAACCCTTCCCACCTGCACCCAAGGCCATCTGCCCCCTTCCCTGGCACGAGGCTTTGGGGATGAGGCAACTGTTTGGACTTCCCCCAGCTGGCAGGATCTCTCTGGCTACTCTTAGGTTGTAAGGCCCCTAGTAACCTGATCTTAAAGGAACACACTTCTCCCTTCATGGCCACAGCAGGACACACACTCACTCGACCCACCTCGGACAGGCGAAGGACTCCTCTTTCACATTAGTGACCCTGTTTCAAGAAAAATCCACAGAAGAGTTTTAAATAACAGGACACCACAACCGCCCCCCACCCCACCCTAGGCCTGTACCAGGCAGGGACAGATCTGAAAAGAGCTTTCCTTCCCCTGCCTCCTCCAGGGGGTCCCCCAGGGGATGTTTGAGGCTCCCTCCTTCCCCGGCCAGCAGCAGGAGACCAGGAGAGGAGGCTGGCTTTTGGAGGCCAGTGGAATGTGGAATGCGGGAGGCCGTTCTGGGATCCTTACCGCACCGGAACTGGCGTGGCTGAGCTTATCAAAGCGGAACTTCAGGTTCGATCTCGGGGAGTTTCTGCTTTTGGTATCTAAGAAAAAGAACTCCCATGAAAAGAGGGTGGTGCTATAGAGGTCACTGGGGCTGCATGTGGGACTGATCAGGGAGGCCGGGGGAAGGGGCCTCTCCCCCTCTCCGCTAGGCGCCCCAGCTGACCTGTGCTCACCCAGAGCCAACTCGAAAATTTTTAGAAGTGTTGTGAGCTGGCTGTTAAACACAGGCCATTGTAAAAGTTAGGTTATATAAGGTCATAATTAAATAAATCATATTCAACAAAGGTAATAAATACTCAGAATTCATTCAGTTGCTAGTTATTTTACTGTGACCTAGGCTCTTCCGTCTACTATATCCAAAGAGTGGACACACCCAATGATGGGCATCTCTTCCCAACTCCACGTTCAGGGACGTCACGGTGGCAGCTGGAGATCAGCCACAATAGGAGTATTTACACCACAGAAATTGGCAAATGCTACCAATCAGGACTTGATTTATTGTTTTGTTGTCTAGACTTCAGAAACTAGTGGAGAAAACAGCAATTGCAGATTAAACTTGAAAATGGGTTTTATCTGCAGCCATCACACTATGAATAGCACACCAAAAAAACACCTGAGTAAATGTTCTTCCAGTATTTGAAAACTATGATCCGATCCAGCAAAGAGGCTGCTCATGTCACTGACAAACGAATGAAGTTCTCTCGATGTAAAGTGCTCATTAACAGACACAATCGTATCAATCCACATTCACTACAGAATTACACTCATTATCATCCGCAGCCTTAAGTTGGCTATAAACACAAAGGTTAGGCAAATATCAACAAAAGCATCTTGCGAGAATCAACTGGACATACGGGATTTACAGCAAAGAATATTGCCTATTTTATCATTATTTGTAAACTGTGTGCTTCAGAGCCACTAAAATGTACATCAAACGTGTGTGAGCGTGTGTGTGTGTGTGTACACACGAGTGTGTTTGCATGTGTGTCGTGGGACAGCCAGTTGTTAAACACTGACCACCACGCCACTGGCAGGAGGCCCACTTGACTCTCTGGTTCTCCTCTGGCCAAGGGAATACACAGCTCAGTACAGATCCTCCTGCAGGCTGCTAATTCTTGGTGCTTCAGATCAAGGGGTTCTCCCCAGGGCTATGAGCACTTCTCTCTGTGACCCTGCCAGTTCTCTTCTGGACTCCTGCAAGCCCAGGTGTGACATGACAGATGATCAGGCATCTGAGATTATGGAAGACGACATGTCAGGCCACCTCCCTCCTCTTGGCCCTGCCTCTCCCCAGACTCAGCTGAACAGTCTAAAACAGGTTTCCAGCTCTTCCCACACCCACCCTGACCCTGCAGGTACCCTGCACGCTTGCATGGGTTGGGGACAAAAAGCCACCCACTGGGGTTCAACACTGCAGGGAGGGAACCATGTGGGAAGATGCATCACCGTGTGATGTAGTTAGCACTGGTAACTCTGGGCAAGAGTCACCAGACCTGTTCAAGGTCACCTTCTGCCCGGGGTGACCCTCAGCAAGTTGCAGACACTCTCTAAACCTCCCTCACTCAAAACCTTATTTATTTTTGGTATTTATTTAACACCATGTAGGAGCCAGGCTCGGTTACAGATTGTTTCATTCATTCCTTCAATATTTAAGTCTTATAAAAAAAAAATCAGAAAGTTTACATTACTGCCCTATTTTACAGATGAGGAAACCGAGGCTCCAAGAGGTATGCCTGTCAGCGCTGCAGCCAGGATTCCAGCCCAGCCCCACAGCTGCCCGACCACAGTGGGTTCAAGGAGAAGCAGCTTGTGAACTGACACACCGACCAGGAAGCACTAACTCGAAGGACCCTGACACTGCACATCCCCTTTTGCTAGCACCCCTTCACTGTGAGAACCCCAGAAACACTTAAGCCGTCCTGATGGGCTGCTGGCCCATTCTGTGTTTCCATCATTTAGATTACAGTTTCTCAACCTATTGACATTTGGGTCCAATAATTGTGCTGGGGGTGGGGAGGGGGTCTGTCCCGTACCCTGTTTAGCTGCATCTCTGACCTCCACCCACTCGATGCCAGTAGCACCCCACACACACACACATAATCCTGAATATCAAAAATGTCTCCAGACATTGCCAATGCCCCTGGGGAGCGAGACTACCCCAGTTAAAAGCCACTGACTACAGCATCGTTCTATTCCAGTTACTGAACAAACACTTAGATTAACCCGTTCTAGGTCTCTTACAAGCATAAATTCATTTAATATTCACACAACCCACCCTCTGAGGTGCAAACTACTATTCCCTTTTCTTTATTCTTGCTTGGAGAAACTGAGGCACAGAAAGGCCCAGGGACTTGCCCAATGTCATACCACTAAGTGACGGCAGATCCGGGACCTGGACCCAGAGTCCTGTGCTTGCCCCATGCCATGCTGCCCTCCCGGAGGGCAGGGGCCCCGTCTTTGATCCGTGGGCACCCGAGGCGCCCGCATAGCAGTGCCTCCTACGTGGGTCCGTCCCCTCTCCCCAGAGCGGGCTCCCCCTCTGCCCGGCTGCGGGGACCACAGAACCGCAAGACTCCTGCTCGCTCCGAGACCCCACTCCTGAGCCCCCTAGATTTTACCTCCCTGACATCTCTTGACATCCTTCTCCCATGGCCCCGTCACCCCTCGCCACCCCGCTGTGACCCCTCACTGTTCTCCCCACCCTCTGTTCCCAGGACCCTGTCTACGCTCAGCAGCTGCGGCCACCAGAATGGCCCCTCTCAAGTCCAGGCGGTGCTTCTCTGCTCGAGATCCTTCAAAGACTTCAGAGCAAGGGAACTCCGTGGGGCCCCGGTCTGTCGTCGCTCTAACCTCTCACTCCCCTCTCGTGCCTCCCGGCCAGGGGCTCCAGCTGCACAGAACCACATTGGGCTCCAGATCACCTGGATTCTCCCCCTTCCAGCCTTCCCGCATGCTCTTCCCTCCACCAGCAACACTCTCCCGCCCTCGGCCCTGTGTCGTCAGGCTCATCGCCATGACGATGGGGTGGGGACAGGGGTCAATGGAAAGCGCTCGGCTTCTAATCACACAACCCTGAATCCTCCCCAGGGGGATCTCTGGCAAACCATGCAACTCTCAGAGCCTCAGTTTCCCCATACTCGGGAGAGGGTAAGGACACAGGCGTCGTAAGGCTGATGAGCGGACAACACAAGCTGGCACAGCTGAGGGCCTGACGCGGTGGAGAAGGAGCGGAAACGTGCCAGTTCAGCGTGCCTGGGGCGCAAGCCCCACGGACAGCGGTCGGGGCACTGCCTGCCCTCCCGGCTACGCCGTGCACCCGGCCAGATGCCACTGACCTGTGGGACTCCGGCTCATGATGACAGGGGTGGCCACTGCCCCCAGGCTGGGGCTCTCGCTGCTCGGGGACGGGCTGTAGACAAACACCTCCTGCTTGAAGGGCGAGGTTGTAGACGGCTGGCTGCTCTGGGGAGAGAGGCCGGGTGAGCGAGGCGACCCCACAGGGTGGCCCCTGCAAGCCTGGGACAGTCGCTGTCCCCCATCCCCCGCATGGACCTGCTCTTTCCTACCCGCTGCCTGTGACCCTGGCTCCAACCTCCCCTGCTCCAAGAAGGGCCTCTGACCTGCCCCAGGGAGCACCGGCCCCTCCTCACCGTGCAGCCAGGAACCCACAGCAGGGACACCACTCCGCCTGGCCCTGGCCCTCTGCCGCTGCTGCTACGGCACTCTGAGGCCACTTGCTTCCGGGAGTGGTGATGGCCGACAGGGCACCTCTCGTCCCCACTCTTCCCTTTTATCCACAGACTGAAGGGGGACCCCGCCCATGGTGGCTGTTCTAACGCACAGGGGGGCTGGCCCCAGGCTGGATGGGCACACCTACCCCACTGTCACCCTCCTCCGTGGCCTCGCCCTCCCCTGCGGTGCTGCTGAAGCTGCTGGTGCTGGAGGAGGAGCGGGAGATGTTGGCCCGGCCGTTCTCCTTCAACTTTATGAAGGGCCTGCGGGGAACAGGAGGTGAGGCCAGCCCTGTCACCTGTCGAGAGCCCTCCATCCCTGGCCCTCCCCGGGACCCAGAGCAGGGCAGGACCCCTGGCGGCTCCCTGTGCTCCTGCCTGCTGGCCTCTGTGTTCCAGAGAGTTCCACAGCCAAGAGAGGGTCACTCTCAGCTCGCCTGCAGGCAGAGAGCGGGTTTCGGGGCTCCGAATGGCTCGCGCCGGCCTTCCCCTCGCCCCTGCTTACTTCTCTTTGTTGGGGCAGATTTCAGGAGAGCTGGGGTTGGATGACGTCTCAGACTTTATCTCCTGAGAAGAGTGTCCGCCATCCGGGGTCTTGGGGGTGCTGGATGTGCTGTCGCTGACGGAATAGGAGTGGAGAGGAGTGAGGCCGTGGAGCCAGTCCCCAAGCCCGCACCCCAACCCCAGGCCTGGGGGAGCCTCTGCCCGCCAGCTCTCAGCACCATGGGCTCAGAGCGCCCCCTACCACAGCACGGCCGCCAGGACCTCCTTCCCACCTGAGCGCCCTGCAACTGCGGCAGACAACGGGGCTCTCCGCTCCCTAGACCAGGCAGGGCCCACTCTAGGTCCACATGGGAAGCCCAGAGCTACCAAGCAGGAGTCCTGGCCTGATGGCCTCCTCACCCAAGTTGGCAACCCACCTGGCAGAGCTGAGGGCCACACGGGGAATGGAGTGTGTCTGTGACACCCGCCCCCACAGCAAGAAATGACCCGATACGCATGGACCGCTTCGAGGTGCCAGGAGGGCCACCCTCTACACAGCCCTGGGGTCGCCCTTCACAGGGACTGCACTATGAGCTCCCTGGACCTGTGGCCCAGGCGGCCCTGGGTGCTGGGAAACAGAAGGCTACTCTCAGGTCCAAGAGTTTCCTTCTCCTGTAGTTTAGCAGAGACCATATACATGTGGTGACCGCAGTTGACCCCACGCAGGCTGTGGGGGACGTGACGGCCCTATCCTCCATGCACCTTTTGAGTAACAGGATTATTGCGATATAACCCACATACCATGTAACTCACCTATTTAAAGTGTACACTACAATGGTCTTTAGTATATTCATTGAGGTTTGCAATCTAATTTTAGAGCATTTTTGGCTCCCCTAAAAGCAGCCCTGAGCCCGTTTGCAATCACCCCCATCCTCCCTCCCCGCACCCATCCCATAGCAACCACGATGGATTTGCCTATTCTAGACATTTCATATAAATGGAATCACACATATGTTAGAGTTTTTCTGCCTGGCTTCTTTCACTTAGCATAATGTTTTCAAGTTCCATCTATGTGGTAGCATGTATCAGTGCTTCATTCCTCTTTATTACTAAAAAAATTCCATCTTATGCATAAACCACGTTATTTATCCACTCATTAAACGATGGACATTCGGATTCTTTCCAGTTTTGGGGTGTTATGGATAACACCGCCATGAACATCTGTGTGCTGGCTGCGCTAGTGGACTCGCTTTCATGGACGATTCTTTTTAATTCCTTGCTATGTACCTAGGAGTGGAATCACTGTGTCAAATGATAATTCTACGTTTGAGCCTCTGAGGAACTGCCAGACTATTTTCCAAAGCAGTCACGCTATTTACCAATCCTAGCAGCAATAAACGAGGGTTCCAATCTCTCCATATCCTCTCTGATATTTTTTTTATTATTTGTCCTTTTGATTATAGCCATTCTAGAGTGTGAAGTGTCTCAATGCACTTTGGATAAAGTTCCCAATAGCCTCCTGTCAACCGTGCAGAGGTCTGAGTGCCTGTGCTGGACTTCTCTGCATGTCTGACGCTGATGTTCCTGCCGCCTGGAATTTCTCCTGCCTGGGCTTCGAAGATCCCACCCTCTCTCCTCCTCCTCTCTCACCTTTCCTGCCCAATGAGCTTCACCAGCTCTCCCTCCTCCCCTTGCCCTTAAGGGTGGTGCTCTACACACCTTCTCTGGGTGGTCATGTCATTAACCCACCTTTAACTAGCACCTCTATCTACCCCAGTGACTCCTAACTGACCTTCCCTAGTCAAGGACTATCTCTTAAACCCAAGACCTGCAGTTCTAACCTCTCCCCTGGACATCTCTACTAGATGCCCCCAAATACTCCCATGCATGGGTTCCAAGCAGCTTTTCATCCTCCTCCATAAACCTGTCCCTTGTCCTGCAAGCCTTAGTTCAGAGGATGGTTCCACCACTGAGGGCTACACACAGACAACTTGGTTTCGAACTCCTGACCTTGAGTGATCCTCCCGCCTCAGCCTCCCAGACTGCTAGTATTATAGGCGTGAGCCACCACGCCCGGCCCAGACAACTTGGAAACCTCGAAGTTAACCAAATGCCTCCTTTTTCCTACAAGACCGTGACCTGCTTGGTACTTTTGCAGCACTTGTCTGAGCACTCAGCACTGTGCCTGGCACATGGCAGACACTCAATAAGCACTGCTTGCTGAATAAAGAACAAATGGATTCACCAATTAAAGAATCATAAAGACACCAAAACCAGATAAGGACACACATACAAAAAAAAATTGCAGGCCAATACCCCTGACGAACATAGATGCAAAAATCCTCAACAAAATATTAGCAAACAGAATTCAACCATACATTAAAAAGGTCATTTAAGAACCTACCTAACAGGTATAATGAACCAATTCAAGTGATCAGCACACTTATATCTCTGACTAAAGCATTATAAAAGCTATCCATGTACCAAAAACATTTGTACCCCCTTAAATATTTTGAAAAAAAGTATATAGATATTCTTTTAAAAATGCAAAATTCCCTTAAAAGACTGGAAAGAAATATCCTAAACAGAGGCTAGGTGTATTGGCTCACGCCTATAATCCTAGCACTCTGGGAGGCTGAGGGAGAAGGATCACTTGAGGTCAGGAGTTTGAGACCAACCTGAGCAAGAGTGAGAATCCATCTTTACTAAAAATAGAAAAATTAGCCAGGCCTGGTGGTGTACACCTGTAGTCCCAGCTACTCAGTAGGCTGAGGCAGTAAGATTGCTTGAGCCCAGGAGTTTGAGGTTGCTGTGAGCTATGATGACGCCACTGCACTCTAACCCAGGCAATAGAGTGAGATTCTGTCTCAAAAAAAAAAAAAAAAAGTAAACATTAGTGGAATTATGAATTACTATTTTTCCCTTTCAACATCTGGTTTAATTGTATTAATGTTGAAAAGATATTAAAAATAAAACTTATGATAAAAAGATCATTCACCACGATCATGTAGGATTTATCCCAGGGAAGCAAGGATGGTTCAAATCAATAAATATGATACAACACATTAACAGAATTAAGGACAAAAACCACATGATTATTTCAATAGATGCTGAAAAAGCATTTGACAAAATTCAACATCCTTTATGACAAAAACTCTCAACAAACTGGGTATATTAATAGAAGGAACATACCTCAACATGATAAGCCATATATGACAAACCACAGCTAACACCACACTGAACAGGCAAAAATTGAAAGCCTTTCATCTAAGATCTAGAACAAGACAAGGATGCCAACTTTTGACCCACTTTTATGCAACATATTGCTGAGGTCCTAGCCAGAGCAATTAGGCAAAAAGGGCATTCAAATTGGAAAGAAATAAATCAAACTATCCTTGTTCACAGATGACATGATATCATACTTAGAAAAACATAAAGACTCCACCAACAAACTATTAGAGGTGATAAACAAATTCAGTAAAGTTGCAGGACACAAAATCAATATACAAAAATCAGTAGCATCTATATATACCAATAGTCAACAAACTGGAAAAGAAATCAAGAAAACAATCTCATTTACAATAGCTACCAAAAAACTCAAAATACCTAGCAATAAATTTAACCAAAGCAGTGAAAGATCTCTATAAGCAAAACTATAAAATACTGACAAAAAAAATAAATAAACTGAAGACAACACAAAAAAATAGAAAGCTATCCCAGGTTCACGGGTTGGAAGAATTAATATTGTTAAAATGTCCATAATACCCAAAGTGACCTACAGAGCCAATAAAATCCAATCTCCATCAAAATATCAGTGACATTCTTGACAGAAATAGAAAAGCAATCCTAAAATTTGTATGGAACCACAAAAGATTCCAAATTGCCAAAGCAATCCTGAATAAAAGAGTAAAGCTGGAGGTATCACGTTGTCTGATTTCAAACTCTATTACAAGGCCATAGTAAGCAAAACAACATAGTATTGGTATAAAAACAGACACAGAGACCAATGGAACAAAATAGGGAACTGAGACATAAACCTATGCATTTATAGCCAATGGACAAAGGTGCCGAGAACATACATTGAGGAAAGGAGAGTCTCTTCACTAGAACAGTGCTAGGAAAACTGGATATCCATATGCAGAAAAATGAAACTAGACACTATCTCTCAGCAAATACAAAAATAAAATCAAAATGTATTATATACTTAAATCTAAGACCTGAAACTATGTAACTACTAGAAGAAGACTTTGGGGAAATGCTTCAGGACATTGGCCTGGACAAAGACTTTTTGGTAAGATCTAAAAACACAGGCAACAAAAGCAAAACTAGACTAATAGGATTACATTGAGGTGAAACATCTGTACAGGAAAGAAAACAGTCAATGAAATAAAGAGCCAACCTACAAGAATGGGAAAAAATATCTGCAAACTATCCATCCAACAAGGGATTAATAACCCCAATATATAAGGAACTCAACTCAATGGCAAAAGTAATAACAATAATAATCCTCTTTTAAAATGGGCAAAAGATCCAAATACACATTTCTCAGAAGATGTACAAATGGCCATCAGGTATATGAAAAAATGCTCAACATCACTAATTCATCAAGGAAATGCAAATCAAAACTACAATGAGATATCATCTCAGCCAGGCACAGTGGCTCACACGTATAAAACATTCCAGCACTTTGGGAGGCCAAGGCAGGAAGATCACTTAAGGCCAGGAGTTTGAGACCAGCCTGGGCCCCCATCTCTGCAAAAATAACAAAAATTAGCCAGGCATCATAGTGTACGCCTGTGGTTCCAGCTACTCAGGAGGCTAAGGCGAGAGGATCACTTGAGCCCAGGAATTTGAGGCTTCAGTGAGCTATGATTGTGCCACTGCACTCCAGCCTGGGCAACAAGAGTGGGACCTCATTTCTGGAAAAATTAAAAAAAAAAAAAAAAAGGAGAGAGCAATATCATCTCACTCTAGTTAAAATGGCTTTTATCAAAAAGGCAAAAAATAACGGTTGCTGGTGAGGATGGGGAAGATATTCATACACTGTTGGTGGGAATGTAAATTAGTACAGCCACTATGAAAGACAGTATGGTGGTTACTCAAAAAACTAAAAATAGAACCTCCCATATGATCCAGCAATCCCACTGCTGGCATGCATCCCAAGGAATTGAAATCAGTATGTCAAAGAGATACCTGCACTCCCATGCTCATAGCAGCACTGTTTACGATAGCTAAGATATGGAATCAACCTAAGTGTCCATCCACAGATGAATGGATAAAGAAAATGTGTTACATATACACAATGGAACATTATTCAGCCACAAAAGGAATGAAATCTGTCATTTGCCCCAATACAGATAAAACTGGAGGTCATTATGCTAAGTGAAATAAGCCAGGTGCTGAAAGACAAATATGGCATGTTCTCTCGCATATATGGGGGCTAAAAGAGCGGAGCTCACGGAGACAGAGAGTTGACTGGTGGTTACCAGAGGCAGGGAAGGGGGAGGGGTGAAGAGATGCTGATTAATGAGGACAAAATACAGTTAGATAGGATAAGATCTAACATTCATTAGACAGTACAGCAGGGTAATTATTAATATAATTACAAATAATGCATTGCATAATTCAAAATAGCTAAAAGGTCCCCAACAAAAAGAAAAATGTTTGAGGCATAACTATCCCAATTACCCTGGTTTGACCGTTATATATTGTAGGCATGTACTGAGATATCACATGCACCCCCAAAATGCATACAACTGCTATGTATCAATTTAAAAAAAGAATCAAAAAGACAATTAGCAAGAACAGGTTAAGTATGATGTAATATATGAGAACTGCCCAAAAAAAAAAAAAGTGGGGGGGAGGTACAGAACATTCTAGAAGCGCAAAGGAAGGTTCAGTTGATTCTGTGCGGCAGAATCAGGGAAGGCTTCCGTAAGACAGGCCATTTGGGTGCACATTGAAAAAGGAGGAAAAGAAAGACAAGACCCCAAGTAGTGTTTCCAGCCGGGGTCAAAATGCTGCCAGAACAGCTGTGGAAGGTCCCACTCGGAGAACGGCCACGTGGGCCTCCGTGGACAGCGAGCTGAGCAAGTGGCAGGGGACATGCAGGCGTGGAGGCCGGGAATTGAGGGAAGCCATCTGCAAAGCTGAGCACAGCTCTCCCCAAGGTTGGGCATCTGACCCCACAGTCAGGGTGCAGCGGGGGGCCCCAAGAGTTACCATCGCGTCCGGCTGTCCCCCTGGCCTTCAGAGCCGGTGTGCAGGCGGGGGAACAGCCCCGACCGCCGCTTGATGGGGCTCCGAGACTGGTTCTTCGCCGTTGCCACCGCCACCGGAGGCTGCCGATAAAACCGCCAGAGTGAGTGCTCCCCGCTAACCCCAGGTCTGCTTCCCTTCATCCCCCCCTCCAAGGGTCTACAGATGGCTCCTGCTCTGGAGGAGACCCCAGAAAATAACGAGACAGCTGGGAAGGCTGGGACCTATGTCACAGGAGCTGAGACTCCGAGGCCCGAGCCACTCACAGCCTCTTTTCCCGTGTTCCTAAGCCAAGCCCTGTGGCCTCAGGTAACGACCCACCAAAGACCAGAATCCTTGGAGGTCAAGGCCACAGTCAGGGGAGCCCCACAAATTGAGAAGGCCAGGACGATTCAGGGGTCGCAGGCTGAGAACCACAAAACTAGACAGCCCCTGGAGTGACCTAGTTCATCCTCTCATCTTACTGATGAGGACAGTGGAGACCAGAGAGGCGAGGAGACTCCTCGGGGTCATCTAACAAGTCACTGGCGGGACAGGACAAGAAGCCAGGGCTCCAGACTTTCCATCTGCTGCTCACAAATAAATGGACCCAGGCAGGTGTCACAATAATAACAGAGAATGAGAGCCGCAGGGCCAAGTCTGCATGCACCCAAAGGCAGGGGGAAGCCGGCTGAGAAGGTTTCTGCTTTGGACAGTTACCTGGCCTCAGGGGGGAGGCGCGGGTGGGGGCCTGGAGCTAATCTTTAGGGCCCACCGGCCTTCTAACCCAGGCCCCACCTTCTGCCATGCACGAGCTGTGCAACCAGGGGCAGATGGCGAGACTCTGCCTCTGTGTCCCCATGCCCAGGGAGGAGATAATGGCCCTGCTCTGGTCACTTCAGAGACCTCCTGGGAGGAACAAGGTAATAGCTATGAAAATATTTACTGAATTAATTATGCAAGGCCATTTATAACCCTAATCATTAGTATCACGGTGGGTCTGAGCTACTATTTAAAAAAAAAAAAGGAAGAAGTAGAAAAGAAAATCCTAGTCTGTACGAATCCAAAGCCACTTCGCTTTGTGAAAGGACAGGCTGCATGGTCCCCTCACCTCCCCAGCCCCTGGTGCCAGTCAGCAAGGCCCGAAGCACAGAGCTGCCAGGCCCTCCTTCCTTGGCAACTGTAGGAAGAGCACAGACTGGATCAGGCAGACCTGCGTTCAAATCCCCGCTCTTCAGCTCAGCTGGGTGACCTTTAGCGAGTTACTTAACCACTCTAGGCCTCCCTTCAGGCGGCTGCTGTGGGGATCGGGGAGGTCACGCCTGTGGATTACTTAGCTCAGTGCCTGGGGCACAGCGAGTGGGGGTGGCTACTGCTATCATGAACAAAAAACCAAGGACACCCCTCCAGAATCATCACCCCTGGGCAGAGGAACACGCCCCAGGACAATTCTGTAGGCTGAGCTCAAGGAGGAAGCCTAGTTGTTGAAGAAACTCAGCAAACAAAACAAGAGGGCTTCTGGTATGGCCAACTCCGGGTGCCGTCTGGGATGGGGACTCCAAAGGACCACTTTCAGAGGGCAGGGGTTGGGGTCAGCCCCCAAGCAGCCTCGGTTTCCCTCCACCATCCAGCTTGCCCTGTGGTAGTCACCCAGCCCCCCATAGGTCTGGGGGGACCCTCCTGGGCCCCACGTGCTGCCCCAGGGCCTGCAGGCACTCACCGAGAAGGTGGTTTTGGTGACCTCCACGCTGTTGTGAGAGATGCCCCCGCTGAGGCTGCCGGGGATGGCCCCGCCATGCGGCTTCTTCTGGCTGCCCACCATGGTCTCCATGGAGTGGCTGCGCACGCGGATGGCCCTCTGGGGGGGGGGGGGGGGACCAGGACCAGAGAGTCAGCACCCGGCCCCTCCAGGGAACCCTGCCCTCCGAGTGGGGTCTGCAGACGCAGTCCTCAGCACGTGCACACACACGTGTGCACACACGCAAGGTCACAGAGGCCCACACTACCATTGCTGCAGTTTACAGGGAATTCTCCCATATTCTGTCCCGTGCTATGAGGCAGGGCACCAGGCAGGGGAGTCTGAGGGCTCAGTGCCCCAGCTCCCCTGCAAGGTGGACAAAGGTTGTTATCCTCACCTTACAGGTAAGGGAAGTGAGGCTTGGAGCTCACCAAACCATGTGACCTGGTCTAGTTACCAACCTCTCTAAGCTACAGCGTCCTCATCTGTAAAATGGGAATTACATGTTTTGCGCGGGATCGTGGTAGGGATTAAACTTGCCTAACCACAGATTAACTCTTTTTTCTAGAAAACTGTTCTTCCTTCTATATTTACACCCTGGACCAACCTACAACGTCTCACATGGAAGAACAAGCCCCTCCCTCCCTTGAGGCACCCAAAAAAGAGCTCAGTCTATGACAAGGTGGTCGCAGGAAAACACCTTGAATACCACTCCCAACCCTAACAGGTCTCCCTGGGGTCTCTCAAGGCCAGGAATTCTCCAGGCTTGGGAAGGGCGAAGGACCCCTTGTCTGGCTTTCTATCCTGACAAGGGACACATGTTCAAGGAAGGCCATTTATAGACGCAACGGCCCCTGAGACGAGATACTGAGAACCAGATGCAGAGGTCCAAACCCCAATATCACCTTGGCTCTCTTGTCTGAGTCAAGATGCCCCTTGAGGGACATCATCTCTCACTCCCTGTCTAGACCACAGAGCAGAGTCACCTAGCAATGGTGTCCTGTGACATTGTTAGAACAGCCAGCACGTTCTATTCACCCCGTCTCCCAAGCATCACACAGTCATGTGCCCTTTGGACAGCAGAGGGCAGGACGCCTGCGGCAGCACACTGAGGCACCCTTGGGGGAGCAGCAAGGTTCCCTGAATAATGAGTTCAGTGCTCCAGAAACCTCAGCATCTTTACGTTCCTTCAGTGCCCTCATGTCTGGCCACTGGCATCATCAACAATGACATTTCAAACTAATCATCTACATTCTCATATACAGTTATGAACCACCTAGCGCTAGATCTGTATACGCTAGACTGTATATGCAATAATGGTCCCCTAGGATTATAATACCATATTTTTACTGTTCCTTTTCTATGTTTAGATATGTGTAGATACACGAATACTCACCACTGTGTTACAATTGCCTGGAGGATTCAGGACAGTAACAGGCTGCACAGGTGTGTAGGCCAGGAGCGATGGGCTACACCATGTAGTCTAGGCGTGGAGTAGGCTACGCCATCTAGGTCTGTGCAAATGCACTCCATGATGTACACACGACAACCAGTCCCCTAACAACGCATTTCTCAGGACGCAGCCCCGTCATTAAGTGCCAATGACCGTATCCCTCGCTGTCTCTTTCTCAGAAGGGATTTGATGTGGGTAATAAGCCCTGTGTGATAGTGTCTGGCCTAATGAGCTTCGTATACATGGCTTGTTGAATCCTTACGACTCTGAGATGCAGAGAGGACAGGCATTGGGCTGGAAAAGGTCTCGAAAGGTAAATGATTGCCCAAGGCCACATGGCAGGTAAGAGACGGAGCCAGGGCTCAAACCCAGGACCCTGGGCTGCAGAGAAAATGGTCCCTGTAAACCAAAAAGTGGTTCAGATTGAAAACATAATTCAACTGGTTGATGAACTAAGGATGACCAGAAGCCAGGAATTTTCAGGGCCCCGACCAAAAAAAAAAACATTTCAGAGGTTTATGTCCAGGAGGACACTAACTAATCAAATAGCGCTGGTGCTCTGTTGGGTCAGCGAGGTAGGTTTGAGGGGACAGTGGCTGACGGGAATTCCAGCCAAGTGCAGGCAGCAGCTGCTGCTCAAAGCAAACAGGAAGGGGTTGAAACCTGGGTCTTCCCACTGCTCCGTGCATGAACCTGAGACGCAGGCTCTGTCTGCAGTCTGGGGATGGTCCCTGTTGTGAGGCCCACACGAGACAGGTGTGTCCCACACTGGCGGAGACCTGCTCTCGGGGACAGCTCTCCTCCCTCTTCTTAGGAAAGGGAAGAGAGAGAGGTGAAAG
>VSMD01069984.1:159202-179558 GCA_008750895.1 Mirza zaza | reverse complement strand
GGGACATTCTCTAAGATTGACCATATCCTAGGACACAAAGTAAACCTCAAGAAATTAAAAAAAATAGAAATCATACCATGTATCTTCTCAGATCACAGTGGAATAAAAGTAGAAATCAACCGTAACAGAAAGTCACATTTCTACACAAAAACGTGGAAATTAAACAACCTCCTACTAAATGATTATTTCATAAATGAAGATATCAAGATGCAAATTAAAAAATTCTATGAAGAAAATGACAATGGAGAGACAAGTTATCAAATCCTCTGGGACACAGCTAAAGCAGTTCTGAGAGGAAAGTTTATCTCCATAAATGCCTATAACCAAAAGTCAAAAAGATCACAAATAGACAATCTAATAAAACGACTCAAAGAGCTGGAAAAAGAAGAACAGACCAGCCCCAAACCCAGCAGAAGAAGTGAAATCAACAAGATCAAATCAGAACTAAATGAAATTGAAAACAGTGAAGCTATCCAGGAGATTAATAAAACAAAAAGTTGGTTCTTTGAAAAAATTAAATTGACATGCCACTGGCTAAGCTAATGAAAAGCAGAAAAGAGAAATCTCTAATAAGCTCCATCAGGAACAAAAAAGGAGATATCACAACTGATCCCAAAGAGATACAAGATATAATTTATGAGTATGACAAAAATCTTTATTCACACAAACTGGTAAATGTGGAGGAAATGGACAAATTTCTAGAAACACACAGCCTCCCTAGGCTCAACCAGGAAGAAATAGATTCCCTGAACAGATCAATCTCAAGAGCTGAAATAGAAACAGCAATTAAAAATCTCCCTAAAAAGAAAAGTCCCGGTCCAGATGGCCTCACACCCGAATTTTACCACACTTACAAAGAAGAACTAGTACCTATCTTGCAGAAACTATTCCACAACATTCAGAAGAACGGAAACCTCCCTGACACCTTTTATGAAGCGAATATTACTCCGATACCAAAACTAGGAAAGGATGCAACAAAAAAGAAGACTACAGACCAATATCCCTAATGAATATAGATGCAAAAATTTTCAACAAAATCTTAGCTAACCAAATCCAGACACTTATCAAAAAAATAATCCATCATGACCAAGTGGGCTTCATTCCCAGGGATGCAGGGATGATTCCACATACGTAAATCTATAAATGAAATTCACCACATAAACAGAAGCAAAAACAAAGACCACATGATTCTTTCAATAGATGCAGAAAAAGCTTTTGACAAAATTCAACACCCTTTCATGATACGAACACTTAATAAAATAGACATACCTGAAAATGATACAAGCCATATATGACAGACCCATAGCCATCATCATACTGAATGGGGAAAAACTGAAAGCATTCAAACGTAGAACTGGAACCAGACAAGGCTGCCCACTATCTCCACTTCTATTCAACATAGTGCTGGAAGTCCTGGCTACAGCAATCAGACAGGAAAGTGGAATTAAAGGTATCCAAATAGGAGCAGAAAAGATCAAACTTTCACTGTTTGATGATGATATGATATTATATTTAGACAACCCCAAAGATTCAGCCAAGAAACTCCTGGATCTGATAAATGAATTTAGTAAAGTCTCAGGATACAAAATCAATACACAGAAATCAGAGGCATTCATATACGCCAACAACAATCAAATTGAGAACCAAATTAAAGACTCAATTCCCTTCACAATAGCAACAAAGAAATTAAAGTACCTAGGAGTATACTTAACCAAGGAGGTAAAAGACCTCTACAGGGAGACTATGAAACACTGAGGAAGGAAATAGCAGAGGATGTAAACAGATGGAAATCCATTCCATGCTCCTGGATGGGCAGACTCAACATCATTAAAATGTCTATACTACCCAAACTGATCTACAGATTCAATGCAATACTGATTAAAATCCCATCAGCATTCTTCACAGATATAGAAAAAATAATTTTATGCTTTGTATGGAACCAAAGAAGACCCCGAATATCAAGAGCAATTCTAGGCAACAAAACAAAATGGGAGGTATTAATAGGCCAGATACCAAAGTATACTACAAAGCTGTAGCAATTAAAACAATTTGGCATTGGAATAAAAATAGGAATATTGACCAGTGGAACAGATCTGAGAATCCTGATATAAAACCATCCTTATATAGCCATCTAATCCTTGACAAAGCAGACAAAAAGATACGCTGGCAAAAAGAATCCCTTTTCAATAAATGGTGCTGGGAAAATTGGATAGCCACTTGTAGAAGGCTAAAGCAGGACCCACACCTTTCACCTCTCACAAAAATCAACTCACGCTGGATAACAGACTTAAACCTAAGGTATGAAACTATTCGAATTCTAGAGGAAAATGTTGGAAACACTCTCCTAGACATCGGCCTAGGCAAAGAGTTTATGAAGAAGTCCCCAAAGGCAATCACAGCAGCAACAAAAATAAATAAATGGGACATGATCAAACTAAAAAGCTTCTGCACAGCCAAAGAAACAGTCATGAAAGTAAACAGACAACCTACAGAATGGGAGAAAAAGTTTGCATCCTACACATCCGATAAAGGGCTGATAACTAGAATATACTTAGAACTCATGAAAATCAGCAAGAAAAAATCAAATAACCCTATTAAAAAGTGGGCAAAGGAGTTGAACAGAAACTTTTCTAAAGAAGACAGAAGAATGGCCAACAAACATATGAAAAAAATGCTCAACATCTCTAATCATCAGGGAAATGCAAATCAAAACCACAATGAGATATCACTTANAAAAAATGCTCAACATCTCTAATCATCAGGGAAATGCAAATCAAAACCACAATGAGATATCACTTAACTCCAGTGAGAATGGCCTTTATCAAAAAGTCTCCAAATTACAAATGCTGGCGTGGATGCGGAGAGAGAGGAACACTCCTACACTGCTGGTGGGACTGCAAACTAGTTCAACCTCTGTGGAAAGCATTATGGAGATACCTTAAAGCGATACAAGTGAATCTACCATTTGACCCAGCAATCCCACTACTGGGCATCTACCCAAAAGATCCAATGACACTCCACAAAAAAGACACCTGCACTCGAATGTTTATAGCAGGACAATTCATAATTGCAAGGCTGTGGAAACAGCCCAAGTGCCCATCAATCCAAGAATGGATTAATAAAATGTGGTATATGTATACCATGGAGTACTATTCAGCTCTAAGAAACATCAGTGCTATAGCATATGTTATATTTTTCTGGTTAGAGCTGGAACCCATACTAATAAGTGAAGTATCTCAAGAATGGAAAAACAAGCACCACATATATTCACCAGCAAACTGAGCAGCACCTAAGTGGACACATAGGTACTATAGTAATAGGGTATTGGGCAGGGGGGAGGGGGAAGGGGGTCGGGTATATACATACATAATGAGTGAGATGTGCACCATCTGGGGGATGGTCATGCTGGAAACTCAGACTTGTGGGGGGAGGAGGGGAAAGGGCATTTATTGATACCTTAAAATCTGTACCCCTATAATATGCCGAAATAAAAAAAAGAAAAAAAATAAACTGTGGTGTATATGTACCATGGAATACTACTCAGCCATGAATAAGGAGGAATTAATGCCTTCTGCAGCCATTTGGGTGGAACTGGAGACCATGCTCCTAAATAAAGTATCTTCAGAATGGAAAAACAAACACCACATGTACTCACTACTAAATTGGAACTAACTGATGGGCACACATTTACACAGAGGGAAGTAAAACTCGGTGGACATCAACTAGGGGGGAGAATGGGGGAGGGGATGGGCAAAACCCTACCTAACAGGTACTGTGAACAGTATTTGTGTATTGAGCACACCTATAGCTAGAACTCAAGCATTACAAAAGCAATGGATCTAAAACATTACCTCCATAATATTTTCAAATAAAAAAGATAAAAAGAAAGAGAAAAAAAGATGCCTTCATGGCTTAGCCATAAATGAACAGAGACTTCAGTGCATGGAGATGGGAACTGGGCAGAGTAGTGTTTTGGTAAGGTGCAATAATAAAAAGGAGGTATGAAGATTGAGAAGAAACTATCTAGTGGCTTTTGAAAAAGATCTTTTCGTCTCATTATTGAATCTGGGCTGGAAAATAACGAATATTTCCTATTTTAAATGTATCTTGAGTTAATTTTCACAGTTGGTCCTTAGATGTTTACAGAGTCTGACCTAAAAATACTGAATAATAAGCATACATTTCTGTTTTTAAAAAATCACTCAGTTTCACTTTCTACCTCTTGAAATATTAAAGCAATGTGATAATTTTCCTATGAAGAAAACTGAGCAGAAGCTCTTTAATGATGAATTTTACATTTTTGAATTGAGAAATATGTACAGTAAAAAGAAGAGTGGACCAATAATTTGGAAAACTTCACTCTAATCATTTGACTTTGTCATTTGTGTTGTTTTTTCATGTGTAAATTAAAGTTAGAATGATGAAGAAAGACACACTTTAGCTTTCCCTTAAAGATACTAGAAAAAGACAAAGTGATTTTTTTGTCAGTTCCTCAGATCAGCCAAGCATTTATGATATAGTTTTAATATAGATGTGGTGGCAGATTCATGTATTGATACCTATATATTTATACCAGTAAAGTTTCACAGGTCCTTTTTTTTTTTTACTTTACATATATAAGCTTATGTTACAGTATGTGTTTTTTAACCTCTCTAGAGAAAACAGCATCGTCAAAAAAAACACAGGTATCCTTTCCACCCTTGGGAATGCCTAAGCATCCTGCTGTTTCGGAGGCTGTAAACAACAATTTTGGAGTGGTACTTACAGATTCTTCTAGGCATAGTGGAGGTAAAGAAAAGAATCTTCATTTTATTCATTTTGTTTGTTTACAAATGTAACTAACCAGTTTCAGATTTGGGGAGGTGGGGTGGAATGGAGTGTTTATTATTCAGACTATATCCTACCAGATAGCTCTTTTAGGTCCTATTTCAACCATTTCTAATGTCCTGTATTTAAACTTTGGCAACTCAGTGTCACCATTGGCATTTAACTTAATAAATTCAGATTCAAAATGTTCTGGTACTAAGTTTTTATAACTCAAGAAAATGGTTTTTCTGTTTCCTTTCTGGTAAGAAAACTAAATTTATATTTTGAACTCTGAAAGTCTTGACTTTTTTGTGTGTGACTTATCAAAATGTATGGTGGTGCCCATGGTAAGTTATTTTACCAAAAGATTACATGCCATATTCACTTTTATTGCTCTCTAGCTAATCTTATGCTTTTTAAATGTCTTAGCAGTAAAATTTTCAAAAGACTTTTTAATATTTAAATCTCATACTTCTAAGTTCTGCAGTTACAGCCTAATGTGCTTTTTGTGATTGTGCCAGTATGTCAGGACATCTAGGGAAGCCTTAAAATTTCATTGTGGAGCTCTAAGAATTTCTAGACTTCTGTTCCATATTGTGGTTTTCCACAGATTGGCCTTAGACAAAAGCAGGTCCTGATGCTTCGAGCTGCCCCCGGAGCACCTGTGCTGCTGATGTGTTGGGGGCCTGTCTTATGGGAGTACTTTCTCCTCCGAGACATTTTTTATGTATTAAAGCAAATTTCTTATATGAGTAGCAACTTCATGTGAATAAAACCAACACCTGAAAAGCAAAATCCTTACTATTTATTTCACACACCCTCTGGTAGACACCGTACTAAATGCTGGAACTGCCAAGATAAAATAATTGTCTTCAAGGAGTTTACAGTATGGTGGATGGTATAGACACCTAAACCCATAATGACATAGTGGATAATACAGACAGATACACTGCTTGATTCATTATGCTTGAGATTGTACCTTTGGTGTTAAGGGATCATAAGAGCAATATCTAAGCTACACATTTGAAGGAGAGGGGGGTGAGCAGTGGTAAGAGAGGCTCCCCAGCATCTTGAGCCAAGTCTCAAAGGGCAAGAATGATACAGCTAGATGAGAAACAAGAAAAGACATCTTTTGGTGCACGACACAGATTGACTAATGTGTTCTATTTTCTTTGGAGATTTTATTTCGTGCGACTGGGTGCTGTGGGGAATGATGCAAGGGTGGGTGGCAGGTAGGTGCCTTGTATGCTGCACTTAAAAGTTCAGTCTTTCCCTGAAAGCTGCAACAACCCTAAAGGGTTTTAGAGAGAGACGGGAGGACAGGCAAAAGATTAGGCTAGAGAAATACTAAGGAGAGGGATGGCATGAATGGAGGAGGGAGCACCTATGTGAATGATGGGGGATGGGATCCACATTGAATGAAAGGGAGAAAGATGATGATTTGGGCTTCAGCCACTAGGGACCATTTACAAAGATAGCTAATAAGAGTTTTTAGATGAATACTATGGATTCAGTTCTGGAAATCATGAATTTGGAGTTATCCAAGCAGAGATAACCATGAGAAGTGATTTATTTAATATTCATAACAGACTTAGGAGGAAAATAGCATATCTGTATGACAAATTAGGAAACTGAGGCTCAAGGAGGTTAGTAGCGTGCCTGAGACCATGCAGAGAGCAGTGGAACGGTGTTCTTTCTCACCTTGTAAACAGTCACGTGCTGTTTATTTTAGAGGCTGAAGATATCTTTCTCTGTAGAGATGTTTTCCTTAATAACTTTCTTTTCCTATATGATCAGTGGTATTTGATGAGTTTTAACCTTAGACCAGGGATCCTCAAACTTTTTAAATGGGGGGCCAGTTCACTGTCCCTCAGACCTTTGGAGGGCCAGACTATAGTTTAAAAAAAACTATGAACAAATTCCTATGCACACTGCACATATCTTATTTTGAAGTAAAAAAATAAACGGGCAAAAACACCCATATGTGGCCTGCGGGCTGTAGTTTGAGGATGCCTGCTAGATAAATCAACATAAGAAGTTGTTTGGTTTTCTCGTATTAAAAGAGAGAGTCACTAATAGTTCTATTCATTCTGTTTCCATTGCTTTCTGTCTTGAAAGGAATACAGTAAGTATCACTCAGAGTTGCCTGCTTTGTCTATATTTCTCTTTTCATCCCTTAAGCAATTTGTTTTTAAAATGCCACAGTTTTCTCCATACAAGTGGAGCATGACATAGGCTAGGTAGAGATGGGACTAAGGAGAAAGTACTGTCACCATGGCAAGGTGTTGGCTCTCCACCTTCCAGCTATAGCAGCTGGATGATGCATGCCAAGTGATGCATCAGCTGATGATGAAGCAGCTATATCAGCATGCCAAAAGGCCCTTGGTCTCTTGAGAACCAGCTCACTTCTACAAAATTCACAGGCTAGTTGATTAATGTAAACCAGAATGGCAGTTTACTAGTTTGCTGTGTTACCGTCCTACCGACTGGATTGTTTCTATCAGTATTCTTTCCTTGTAGGAACCTAGTGGGATGCCAGTTACAACCACAAGACTGTTCGGCCACCCAGAGGGGTTAGGTGTATGCTGCACATGGCTGGGGAGCTTCGTCCTGATGCTTCCACCTGCTGCAGGGTCTAGACTCCAGGCTGTCTACTTTGTGGGTTAGGGCATCGCCTCTCCTTGGCAGTGCTACCTGCAAATTGCTAGATATTAGCTCCCTGACTACCTTTTTCTACATGTTCGTGTGGATCATCTGTTTTCTGGATAGCACCTTTCTTTATTTAACTACGTAGCCAGTCTTCCTGCTTTCATCCTAAGCAGCATTTCCTTTTCCCACTATTATCGGTATTGATTTTATCAGTCAGATTTTATCTGCATTTGCTGCTTGCAGTCTGTATTTTAGAATAGCATTCCTGTAGCCTTGAGGTATATGAAGGCAGGATATAATGTTAATGGTTAATATAATAATCAGTGGATTGCTGGATGCATTTTAGTAGCTTGGATGGATAAAGAAAAACATTTAAATAAGAAAACATATGATTGTAAAACTTTATTATAAATTATAACCATAATCAGACTTGAAACATCAAATAATAATTACTTATTGTTTTAGTTATTAATTTAAAGTAGCATGGTCAAAATTATCATACTCATTAACTTTCAGTTTTTTAGAGCTAATTACCACATTTATAGATTATTTTATTCTCTTTTATTTCCTGTGTTTGGCCATCCCAATCCCCCCCCCTTTTTTTTTTGAGATAGGCCTTTTTTTTTTTTTTTTGCCCAGGCTGGAGCGCAATGGCCTGATTATATCTCACTGCAGCAGCCTCAAACTCCTGGGCTCAAGTGATCCTCCTGCCCTGGCCTCCCAAAGTGCTGGGATTACAGGCGTGAGCTGCTGTGCCTGGGCCCCATTTTGCTTTTAACAGAGGGCAGGAAGATAGCCATAATTTTATTAATTCTGGCAAAAAGTTTGGCTAAGAACCTTTAGTAACATGAGGTTTGGGATTTATCCCTTTAGTTCATTTAAATTATTCTATCTCTGACACCATGAGTTATTGAAATGAATGTTTCCATTTTTAGTTCCAGAGGCACCAGATCGGCCTACTATCTCCACTGCCTCAGAGACGTCTGTCTATGTCACTTGGATTCCGAGGGCAAATGGGGGTTCTCCAATCACTGCCTTCAAGGTTGAATATAAACGAATGAGGACTAGTGATTGGCTGGTGGCAGCTGAAGATATCCCTCCTTCTAAACTTTCTGTGGAAGTTCGTAGTTTAGAACCAGGTAGTAAAATTCAAACATGTCCTTTTTTTTTTTTTTTACCATCAGCACTAATATTAGATGAATATTTCTAATAATCTTATATTTTTTCTAATTGTTAAAGTAATGCATGCTTATTGTATAAAAATTTGAAAATAAAGAAAATATAAAGAAGGGAATAAGTCACCTGAAATCCACCTATCCAGAGATAATCAGATAATCACTGTTTATGTTTTGGTGTATTTTTTTTCTAGTGTTGTTTTTTCTTCTTAATACCAACCAAGATCATGCCATTTAAGTATTGTTTTGTCACCCCATTTCCCTCTTATTATATCATATGCATTTTCTAATATCATTAAGATTCTTCACAAGCTCAACTTTTGATAGTGTCTTCTATATATGTAAATACACCATAGTTGACTTTTTGATTCTTTATTTCTGGATTTTAGTTTGTTTCTACTTGTTTTCAGTTAGCAATAATGCAGTGAACATCTGTGTGTGTGTGTGTGTGTGTGTGTGTGTTGCAATGGCAGAGTATGTTAAGAGGAAGATTGCTTGTTTTTTGGTTAAAATTGTTTGATCTGATGCTGAATCTCAGTCTTAGGAAAATAAGACAACGATTAACACTTGTTCTATCAGTTTTGTTTCCACAGAGCAACCACTTCCCCCCATCAAAATCTTGAGGCTATATGAAAGAATTTAAATTTTAAAAGAGAAAAAAGATAAACAAACTTTGCTTGCTTTTATTTGTTTAGGTTTCATGACTATTTTTGTTTCTGGACTTTTAAACGTACGTTAGTAGCAAAATGCCTGTTTGTCCAAACAAGTAATATAAGGAGCATAGGAATATATAGGTATAGTTGGGAGAAGATGGCAGTTTTCAATGTAGGCAAAGCAAAGTAATATTTTATATACTGAAAACAATGTCTTCAGAAGCTCAGTGATTATTTTTGAGTTATTAGAAAATTTGCTTTAGGATTCTAATTTATTCTTTAGATTCAAATTTTCAGACATTCACAATCCTTAGCATTTTTAAAAGTTCTTAATATCTAATCCAAATAAATTCCTGCTGTTGTATTTTAAATCTTCCCCCTTCTATCCCATTAGCCATGAAACCAAAGTGGCATCTGCTGTTACCCTCACAGTGCCTCTTGATAAATGGATTCACCATATTAAGCTTTGCTTCAATTGTTTCTTTCTAAGTTAAAAGAACCTAGTTTTGGGGACAGACACTTCAACTGATACTGTGTTTGATGGGTATGACTTACTTAGAATGATGTGGTAAAGGAGTCAGTGTCCTCTTTCTCCCTTTCCACCTGCTACCTCCGTGAGACGGCATTGATCTTTCACAGTGTTCTTCCCTGGGCCCTGAGAAGGCCTTGGGATCTTGAACACAGTGCATTGAACAGCCACTCCCAGTTGATTGAAATAGGCCAGTGTGGTGAAATCTGTTTACCAGACAGGCTTCAGAGTACATTATTTTTTATTGTAGATGGGTACTTATGCACAATTGTCATATTTTAACTATGCTACCTTCAGTTGTCTCCTTATTGCTTTTTTTTTTAGTTATGGGTCTTTTGTTTTGTTTTTGTTTTCGCCTAAAGGTTCAACATACAAATTTAGGGTCATTGCTATCAACCATTATGGTGAGAGTTTTCGAAGTTCAGCGTCTCGTCCTTATCAGGTGGCTGGGTTCCCCAACCGGCTTTCCAACCGTCCAATAGCTGGACCTCACATTGCTTACACAGAGGCTGTCAGTGATACTCAGATCATGCTAAAGTGGACGGTAAGTAATGTCTTTTTGAGTGGGAAGATTTTCTGATTTGGTCATGTGAACAATCAATTTAATATTCTCCTCATGCGATACTGTGGACAACGAATTTTAAACTTTTAATTGAGGGGAAGTGGAAGGGTGCCAATATTTGTCTAAAAGCACACATTATAAGGGGGGCAGGGTTAAAAATAAAATTATTGTTTCTTTGGCTCTCATCCAAGTGTTATTAACTGTCATCTTGTGATTAATTCATTTTGAACCAAATATACTTTTTATGCTTTTGGGCCTATTATGCTGCTTTATTTTTGTTCAACCCTGCAATAAGCTACATGCTGTTAAAACCTTTGAATACCCTTGAATTAAGTTGAAAATGGCCATTAAGTATGTTTGCAAAATGAAGCTATTTACCACAAAGACAAATATGTTAGTGGATGTGTAAGTTAAATTTATTTTTGTGTTTGACAAGTCTTTGCTCTTATTTTTTAGTACATTCCATCAAGTAACAATAACACTCCTATTCAAGGATTTTATATCTATTACCGACCAACAGATAGTGACAATGACAGTGATTATAAGAAGGATGTTGTAGAAGGTAAGCTTTGGAGGGAGAGGGTTTTTAAATGTTATGAAATGCATCATCCCAGGTTAAGATAGAGTAAAAAATGGAATGGCATATGCTCTATTACTGTTGAATTTGTCCCAAAGAAAGCCAATTTTTCCTATTTTATATATATATTACCTTGCCTTTTGGTTGCAGAAACAGTTACAAAAGTATGGAGAAGATTTGATTTGTCAGTAGTTCATCCGGAAAAAAAATGTATTTCTGTTTTGTTTAAGTGAACAGTGACCTGAATATAAAAATTAAATGTGACCTTTAGCCACATTTAAAAAACAAATGTCTCACTCAAACAGTTTCATTAAAGTCTGTACTAGAAAGGTTGCATCTTAAGTATATTACCCACTTTCAGAGAAATTGGAATGCATATAGAGAAAAAGAAAATAGCCGAAGTGGTGAAATGTATCGAGACTGCTTTTCTACTGCATTTGAAACAGAACCCAGAATTTTGGGTGTGGCTGGAGGCCCCACAGGACCAGGCTGGTTCCTGCCTCAGCCTGGTCTCCTGCACCTTTCCCTTTCTGGCAGCCTTTTGGTTTCCTTGTACGCAGTGAGAGGTTTTTTTGCCTCGAGACCTTGGCACAGGTAGTTACTGCTGCCTACTATGCTCTGCCCCCAGCACTTTATCTAGGTGCTCCCACTGTTCTCTGCTCTGTGCTTAAATGCCACTTCGTCAGGTAAACCCTCCCTGCTAACTTCCTCTCATTTGCATGAGATACCCTTGCAATAATTCCTAACCGTACCATTTAACTTCATTTCATAGAAGTTATCAAAGTTTAAATACATGGTGTGTGTGTGTCTGTGTGTGTGAGAACGAGAGATTGTGTGTGTTTGGAATTATTTGCCTAAAGTGTGTCTCCTCTACTAAATGTTAACTTCTTTGTGGGCATGGGACTTTTCCCCTACAGCTATATTGCCCCCCTACAATGGTGAGGTGTTTAGTATTGAATTAATGTATCAGTGGAGTCCAGAAAGAACAATGGAATGTATAGTGGTGTTCAGGCTGGAAAAAACAAGACTAACAGAAGCAACATGATAACTGTCTTCAAATATTTAAGGAGTATTATGTGGAAGAGGAGCTGAGTCAGTTGGGGGAGGGGAAGTTACAAGAAAGCAGTGTAAGAACTTTCTAACATAGTATTTAAACATAGATTCCCTCACAAAGTAATAGACACCGTAATTTTGGAAATGATCAATAGGACATAGGTGCCTATTTCTCAGTAATGTCTTAGAAGGGATTCTTGCTTTGGGAGGAAGGCTTCTTCCAAAGCCTATTTTCAATCCAAGATTCTGATTCTTTGAAATACTCAACATCGTAATGAATCATGTCAGAAAATTGCCCTCAGCCAAGATTATTTTTCATATGACTTATTGACATCAGATGCTGCATATAGCTTTTGTTATAATAAATTACTTTATATGCTATATCACATTTCTTTAAATATTGTAGCAGTTCTTTTAATGTTTAACCAATGGAATGACTTTTGTAATGTAATGAAAACTTTATGATCTGAGGTTTTTTTTGAGACAGAGTCTCACTTTGTTGCCCAGGCTAGAGTGAGTGCCGTGGCGTCAGCCTAGCTCACAGCAACCTCAAACTCCTGGTCTCAAGCAATCCTCCTGCCTCAGCCTCCTGAGTAGCTGGGACTATAGGCATGCGCCACCATGCCCAGCTAATTTTTTCTATATATTTTTAGTTGTCCAGCTAATCTTTTTCTATTCTTTTTAGTAGAGACAAGGTCTCACTCTTGCTCAGGCTGGTCTCGAACTCCTGACCTCGAGCAATCCACCACCTCGGCCTCCTAGAGTGCTAGGATTAAAGGTGTGAGCCACCGCGCCCGGCCTATGATCTGAGTTTTAATACTCAGCACATAGTAGGTGCTCAATAAATATTTAATTTTGAATGAGGAACGATTGTTTTTCTTCTGCCATACCTATTTGTGGCAAAAGTATTCTGGTCTTAGCAGTTACCATAGTAGCTGTCTTGAGGGGTGAGGCCAGCAGTGTTCTCTTTCTAGACCCATGTGCTGGTGCCATAGGTGTGTGCCGTTTGTGAGCCTTCACTGTTCTGTACATTTATGTGGGCTTTTCTGTGTACAGATCAGATTTTACATCAATAAAAAGGCTATTTAAAAAAAAGAATTAGAAAAATAATAGTTATCACTATTCTGTATTTTGGTCCTATGTAGTTCTTCGTTTTAGTTCAGCTGGTTTAGAGTAGTGAGGATGCCACTTTCATTTTTAAAACTTTTTGACAGGTTAAATGTTTAAGTTCTGAACCAAACAAATGTAAATAAAATGTGTTTTATTTACATCTGTATTTCTCTGCCTTCCTCGCTCTCCTGCCTTCACCCTTTCTAGTTTTGCTCTCTAGAAATAATCCAATGGTAAACAGTTTTTAAAGTATATTCTCTGGTCAAATCTTCAAACTTTTATAAATTTCTGTGATGTGAATAAAGAAGCTTTTCAATCTAGTACTAGTGCCTACAAATGGGAGTTCTGCCTTAGGGCTTATGGAGAACTTGTTTATAAATGTAGCATACTGAGCAGTTAGATGTTTAAGTGGACTTCACTGTGCTATGTAATTTGCTTATTCCTTATTTTCAAGTTTGTGCATATGAAATTCTTTTTGTGGCAATTGGAAACTATTGGTCTGTTCTCCAAAACCCAGGAATAAAAGTGTTCATCCTTTGTATTTAAATTTTCTTTAAAAGTTTTAGATTACTTATACGTATTGACCCCAAATTTAAGCTTTTGAAAAAAATCTGAAACTCAAATTGTAAAATGAATATATAAAGAACACTCTGGGAGGCTGAGGTAGGATTGCTTACGTCAGGAACTCGAGACCAGCCTAAGCAAGAGTGAGACTCCATCTCCACAAAAAATACAAAAATTAGAGGGAATCAAGATGGCGGACAGGAAACACCGCCAGACAGAGTGTCTCTGCAGAAAAGACAGATTCTAGCAGAAATTAGAATAAAGAAGCAAGAAGACGAGCCTACAACAGACGAGGGTCAGAAGGAGGAGTACCTGAGACCACAGGAGACTCAACAGGAGGAGGTCACGGAGGAGAACTGGAAGCTGAGACCCCAGGGGCAGCCTGGACACGAGCGGGAAGGGTAGGTGGATTGGCCATTTCCCCTCCCCTGCATCTGGGACTGCTGGAGGGCTCCCCAGCAGGAGGAAGACTTGCAGACACCAGCCCAGCGACGGCCACCGCCAGTGAGCGGTAAGCCAGAAGCAGATGCGGCACCAGGCTCCCAACTCCCTCAGGGCACCTCCACGTGCACAGACCCGAGCCGCGCGGCAGGCGCCATATTGCCTCATTCTCCCCTCCCCCACCCTACCCTCGGCTGCCCAGAGAGACAATACAGCCACCAGCCGGAGGCACGTCCAGGGAACGGGAACTTCCCTTTTGGGGCCCTACAGCTGACTAACGGGAACTCAGACTGTGAGCTCCCTACCCGCCAGCCCTCCCAGGTACTGCTGGCACGGTGATCCCAGGAGAACAGGGCAGACCCTGAGGTTGAGAGACATAGACCCAGCTTGGGCTCCCTGTGGGTGAATTGGGACTGGCACTCATCTCCCTGGTGGGGATATAGTTTGAACTCTGGGACCCAGAGGTCAGACCTGCAGACCAGATCCTGTGCACCGAGGTCTCGAATAGCCGGGGGCACAAAAGGGATATAGGGGAACAGCCTACTGAGGTGTGTGTGCCTTCAGGGGCAGATCAGCGTCCTGGAGGGCAACCCTCCTCCCAAAGGGAGGGCGTGAGCCCAGCCAAGGTGGCTTTCCTTCCCAGGGAACCTCCCCTTCAGCATCACAGCCAGGGGAGGCCTGGTGCCGTGTGGTCTGGCCTGCTGGCAGAGGCCCAGGAGTAGCTGTGGAGTAGGGGAGGGTGAAAAGAAGCGAGGCCCGCTCCAGACTGCAGGTCTCAGACAGCCCCACCCCACATGTAGACTTTCTGTCTGAGTGGGGCCATTTCAGCCCCTCCCTGACAGCTTTTCCTGAAAGCAGAGAACAGAACGTTGACCCCTGCTAACGACATTGGTCGTGCCTGAAAGTAGGCTTACCCAACCCAGCTCTGCCCAGACTCACTCCCAGACCAGCCCTCACTGAAGGGGAGAAAAGGACACACCTGGAAGTCCCAGGGCCACACTTATCACCTGAGGAACTAGAGTACTTCTCTACAGGAACAAGAGCTCATAACAGGACACAGTGTAGCCTGTTCAGTGTAGCCTGTTCCTCCAAGCAAGCGCCACCTACTGACAGGGAGAGCATCCTGCACACCCTTTTCATGGCACCTACTGACTCATTATACAGGGAGTGGTCGAAACTCACCCACAGACACCACCTACCTGCTCAGAAACTAAACAAGGTATGTGAATACCCAAACAAAAACTCAAAGAAAAGAAACAACAACTGATCGACATGGGAAGAAATCAGCGAAGGAACTCAGGTAATATGAAGAAACAAACGGAAAACACACCCCCAAAGAGGAGCACCAGCCCCCTAGAAAGAGACACTAACCAAAATCAGGCAACCAAAATGACAGAAGAGGAATTTCGTATGTGGATCATAAGAACAATCACCGACCTGCTAGAACAACTCAATAACCAACACAAAGAAACCACAAAAAGCCTACAGGACCTAGAACAAAAGTTAACTAAAGAAATCGACGCAATGAAGAAAAGTTTAACCGAACTCCTGGAAATGAAGAATCAATTCAGGGAACTACAAAACACAGTGGAAAGCCTCAAGAACAGGGTAGATCAAGCAGAAGAAAGAATCTCAGAGATTGAAGATAACACCCTCCAATTAAATAAAACAGTTACAGAGATAGAGCAGAGAAACAAGAGAAAAGAGCAAAGCCTACAAGAGATGTGGGATTATGTGAAGAAACCTCATGTGACGGTCATGGGGTTCCAGAAGGGGAAGAAGACAACACTCAAGGGTTGGACAAGCTATTTGAAGATATAATAGAGGAAATATTCCCAGGTCTTGCTAAAAATATCGATATACAAGTTCAAAAAGCTCAGAGGACCCTGGGAGATTCAATGCAAACAGGAAGACATCACGACATGCAGTCATCAGACCAAAATATCAACTAAAGAGGCCCTTCTAAGAGCTGTAAGACGAAAGAAGCAAGTAACATACAAGGGAAAGCCAATTCGAATAACACCAGACTTCTCTAATGAGACTTTACAAGCAAGGAAAGACTGGGGCCCCATTCTCACTCTTCTGAAACAAAACAATGCCCAGCCTAGAATCTTATTCCCTGCAAAACTAAGCTTCGTATGTGAAGGAGAAATAAGGACATTCTCAGACAAGCAAAGGCTCAGAGAATTCACCAAGACAAGACTAGCCCTACAAGAAGTACTCAAAATAGTATTATACACAGAACACCATAATAAAAACTCACGAATATAAAAACAACCAAAACCCAAAGATTAAAGGCCAGATATTACAATGGCTCAAGAGAGAAATCAAAGCAACAACATCCAGCCCAACAGAATGAACATTAATCTACCTTACCTATCAGTTCTCTCAATAAATGTGAATGTCTTAAACTCTCCACTCAAGAGACATAGGCTGGCTGAATGGATAAGAAAATACAGGCCAAGTATAAGCTGTCTTCAGGAAACGCATCTAACCTGCAAGGATGCAGACTAAAAGTAAAAGGGTGAAGATCAGTATTCCAAGCAAGTGGAAGCCGAAAGAAGGCTGGTGTGGCAGTTCTAATTTCAGACAATTTAGTTTTTAAACCAACAAAAGTAGTGAAAGACAAAGAGGGTCATTATATAATGGTGAAGGGCACAGTTCAACAAGAAGAGATAACAATTTTAAATATATATGCACCCAACTTAGGTGCACCCAGATTCATAAAGCAAACCTTACTGGATCTAAGCAAATGGATTAATAGCAACTCCATAATCTCCGGAGATTTCAACACCCCACTGACGGCACAAGACAGATCCTCCAAACAGAAAATTAATAAAGAAATAATGGACTAAAACAAAACTCTAGAACAATTGGGTCTGACTGACATTTACAGGACATTCTACCCCAAATCCACTGAATATACGTTCTTCTCATCAGCTCACGGGACATTCTCTAAGATTGACCATATCCTAGGACACAAAGTAAACCTCAAGAAATTAAAAAAAATAGAAATCATACCATGTATCTTCTAGGATCACAGTGAAATAAAAGTAGAAATCAACCATAACAGAAAGTCACATTTCTACACAAAAACGTGGAAATTAAACAACCTCCTACTAAATGATTACTTCATAAATGAAGAAATCAAGATGGAAATTAAAAAATTCTATGAAGAAAATGACAATGGAGAGACAAGTTATCAAATCCTCTGGGATACAGCTAAAGCAGTTCTGAGAGGAAAGTTTATCTCCATAAATGCCTATAACCAAAAGTCAAAAAGATCACAAATATTCAATCTAATGAAATGAATCAAAGAGCTGGAAAAAGAAGAACAGACCAGCCCCAAACCCAGCAGAAAAAGTGAAATCAGCAAGATCAAATCAGAACTAAACGAATTTGAAAACAGTGAAGCTATCCAGGAGATTAATAAAACAAAAAGTTGGTTCCTTGAAAAAATAAACAAAATTGACATGCCACTGGCTGAGCTAACGAAAAGCAGAAAAGAGAAATCTCTAATAAGCTCCATCAGGAACAAAAAAGGAGATATCACAACTAATCCCAAAGAGATACAAGATATAATTTATGAGTACGACAAAAATCTTTATTCACACAAATTGGAATATGTGGAGAAAATGGACAAATTTCTAGAAACACACAGCCTACCTAGGCTCAACCAGGAAGAAATAGATTCCCTGAACAGACCAATCTCAAAAGCTTAAATAGAAACAGCAATTAAACATCTCCCTAAAAAGAAAAGTCCCGGTCCAAATGGCTTCACACCTGAATTTTACCACACTTACAAAGAAGAACTAGTACCTATCTTGCAGAAACTATTCCACAACATTGAGAAGAACGGAAACCTCCCCGACACCTTTTATGAAGCGAATATTGCACTGATACCAAAACCAGGAAAGGATGCAACAAAAAAAGAAAACTACAGACCAATATCCCTAATGAATATAGATGCAAAAATTTCAACAAAATCTTAGCTAACCGAATCCAGACGCTTATCAGAAAAATAATCCATCACGACCAAGTGGGCTTCATTCCCAGGGATGCAGGGATGATTCAACATACGTAAATCTATAAATGAAATTCACCACATAAACAGAAGCAAAAACAAAGACTACATGATTCTTTCAATAGATGCAGAAAAAGCTTTTGACAAAATTCAACACCCTTTCATGATACGAACACTTAATAAAATAGACATAGAAGGGACATACCTGAAAATGATACAAGCCATATATGACAGACCCATAGCCAACATCATACTGAATGGGGAAAAACTGAAAGCATTCCCACTTAGAACTGGAACCAGACAAGGTTGCCCACTATCTCCACTTCTATTCCACATAGTGCTGGAAGTCCTGGCTACAGCAATCAGACAGGAAAGTGGAATTAAAGGTATCCAAATAGGAGCAGAAAAGATCAAACTTTCACTGTTTGATGATGATATGATATTATATTTTTAAAACCCCAAAGATTCAACCAAGAAACTCCTGGAACTGATAAATGAATTTAGTAAAGTCTCAGGATACAAAATCAATACACAGAAATCAGAGGCATTCATATACGCCAACAACAATCAAATTGAGAACCAAATTAAAGACTCAATTCCCTTCACAATAGCAACAAAGAAATTAAAGTACCTAGGAGTATACTTAACCAAGGAGGTAAAAGACCTCTACAGGGAGACTATGAAACACTGAGGAAGGAAATAGCAGAGGATGGAAACAGATGGAAAACCATTCCATGCTCGTGGATCGGCAGACTCAACATCATTAAAATGTCTATACTACCCCTACTGATCTACAGATTCAATGCAATACTGATTAAAATTCTATCAGCATTCTTCACAGATTTAGAAAAAATAATTTTATGCTTTGTATGGAACCAAAGAAGACCCCGAATATCAAAAGCAATTCTAGGCAACAAAAACAAAATGGGAGGTATTAATAGGCCAGATATCAAACTATACTATAAAGCTGTAGCAATTAAATCAATCTGGTGTTGGCACAAAAATAGGAATATTGACCAGTGGAACAGATCTGAGAATCCTGATATAAAACCATCCTCATATAGCCATCTAATCTTTGACAAAGCGGACAAAACGATACACTGGCGGAAAGAATCCCTTTTCAATAAATGGTGCTGGGAAAACTGGATAGCCACTTGTAGAAGGCTAAAGCAGGACCCACACCTTTCACCTCTCACAAAAATCAACTCACGCTGGATAACAGACTTAAACCTAAGGTATGAAAGTATTAGAATCCTAGAGGAAAATGTGGGAAACACTCTCCTAGACATTGGCCTAGGCAAAGAGTTTATGAAGAAGTCCCCAAAGGCAATCACAGCAGCAACAAAAATAAATAAATGGGACATGATCAAACTAAAAAGCTTCTGCACAGCCAAAGAAACAGTCATGAAAGTAAACAGACAACCTACAGAATGGGAGACAATTTTTGCATCCTACACATCCGATAAGGGGCTTATAACTAGAATCTACTTAGAACTCACGAGAATCAGCAAGAAAAAAATCAAATAACCCTATTAAAAAGTGGGCAGAGGACTTGAACAGAAACTTTTCTAAAGAAGACAGAAGAATGGCCAACAAACATATGAAAAAATGCTCAACATCTCTAATCATCAGGGAAATACAAATCGAAACCACAATGGGATATCACTTAACTCCAGTGAGAATGGCCTTTATCAAAAAGTCTCCAAATTACAAATGCTGGCGTGGATGCAGAGAGAGAGGAACACTCCTACACTGCTGGTGGGACTGCAAACTAGTTCAACCTCTGTGGAAGGCAATATGGAGATTCCTTAAAGCAATACAAGTGAATCTACCATTTGATCCAGCAATCCCATTACTGGGCATCTACCCAAAAGTTCCAGTGACACTCTACAAAAAAGACACCTGCACTCAAATGTTTATAGCAGCACAATTCATAATTGCAAGGCTGTGGAAACAGCCCAAGTGCCCATCAATCCAAGAATGGATTAATAAAATGTGGTATATGTATACCATGGAGTACTATTCAGCTCTAAGAAGCAACGGTGATATAGCACATCTTATATTTTCCTGGTTAGAGCTGGAACCCATTCTACTAAGTGAAGTATCCCAAGAATGGAAAAACAAGCACCACATATACTCACCAGCAAACTGGTATTAACTGAGCAGCACCTAAGTGGACACATAGGTACTACAGTAATAGTGTATTGGGCGGG